>RAOH01000002.1:0-76989 GCA_009804965.1 Neurospora sp. FGSC 26632 | reverse complement strand
CCCCCCCCCCCCCCCCCCCCCCCCAAAACCGAACCGAACTGAACTGAACGCCTCAACCTACTTACCCATCTATACAAACCTCTCACGTTCCTTCTACCATCCCATCCGCCTTTGATCTTTTCATCGGGACTAGACCGAAGCTAACCACCACCCCCCTTCACGAAACAGACGGCCTAGGCGGCTACCGCATCCAAAACAACCAGCCCCACGGCGTCGAGCTCGGCCTCCTCGCCTCCGTCGTCCTCGGCGGCGCTTCCCTCCCCCGCGCCATCAAGCTCCGCAAGCCTGTGCCTATGATGCTTAGCGCCATTGCTGCTTTTGGGCTGTATACCTTTGGTGATGCTTTCCGCAAGACTCTCTAAGGAGGACGGACAAATCTTGGAAGGAAGGGGGCTGGGCTAGTTGTTGAAAGAGGAGGCCCCGCGGGACTCCTTCCTGCTGGACAGACACCCTTTGCTCGAAACGGCCTGGAACGAACGGTTGTGGACGAGTAGTAGGGAACTCTGGTAGAGGGGAGTTGGTTGGTATTTGTGTAGTGTAGTGTATGCGTATGCGCTATAAGCCAAAATGTTACAAGAAGAACCGACCTATGTCCGATTGTGCGCCTCCTTGATGCTCTTTTGATGCTCTTTTGATGTGATGATGTGATGGGGTATCATTGTGTGAACCTTTGACGGCCTGTGACTTTTCCGTGTCGGGCGTAATTCTGGGTATATGTGTATTCCTCTCGACGTCTTCCAAGGGTCAGTCATTGTGTAATGCCATGCTGGTAAGTACTGTTCCTCTCCGTATGTATACTCGGTCTGTCGTTCTGGCTACTGTAGGGGACAACATCGATCGCTTCGGTGGTGGATAAGAAGATGGTTCGGTTACGGTCATGGTCTCGGTCTCGGGAGGGCTGCCTGCCGGGTACGTCGGAGGATCGCGTAAAATGTTGTTGAATGACGTTTATTGTTTAGGAGTTCTCATCAATCTCCTTCCACTTCTGCCGGATAACCGCCTTCTTGTCCGCCACGCTGTTCTGGTTGATCTTCTGGGTCTTGTACCGCTCGGCCCGCAGGCAGGACGCCAGCTCCTCCTTGAGCTCGTTGCACATGCCCATGGACTTCCAGAGGAAGCCGCGGGCGTGGCATTCTTCGAAGGCGATCATGACGTCGTGGCAGGCTGTAGTTATCGGGAAGGTATATAGTTAGGGCGAGTCGTTTGGAAGGGAACGAATGGGGAGGAGAGGTGCCGGGGTTGAGGGAGGATTGGTGGGATGTTCGAAAGAGGAGGGAGGGGCGCAACGCGGGTTCATTGTGATGGAGAGGAAGGGTGAAAGAGGTGGAAAACGTACCGGCATTGTCCTTGGTATGCAAGTGAGGATGCATCTTGACCGAGTTTTTAAGCTGTCGCGGAGGAACAGCTACTGAGACCAAGTCGTCGGGTGTTGTCGCAAAAACAAAAAAAAATGATCTGGGGAACGGGTTGCGATTCGCGACGGACGGAAGACGGGAAGATCAGACAGACAGAAGCCGATCCAAAAAAACGGAAGCGCGGCGGCGGCAGGCCTGGGCCGCTCGGAGCTAAACGAACTGCTTCCATGGAAGAAGCTTTGACCAACCAAAGTTTACTTGTGGCCCAAAGAGAGCCTGTGATTGATTGCCCCTCCAACGGTTTTCAACACCTCCTGAGCACTAACATTTTTGGCCTGTCTCTCACCAGAGCAACTGTCAACTTGAACTGCCGTCTCCTTTCGAAACGACCAGACTTCTCACTTCTCACTGAACATAATCGAAGAGACTGTAGCGACGGTTTCAGATCAGACGATGAATATGGCCCAACAACAAGTAGCTGCGAAGAAGCAGCAAGGTGAGTTTCCCCGTCTTTTCTCAAGGGTCCAAAGAAGAGGGGCATCCTTGTCGATAGACGCAGGTAAACTGACAGCTTCAAACAGACCTTCAGCTTCAGTACACCACTTACAAGAACACTCTGCAACAAATTGCCCAGAAGATTGGTGATGTTGAGCAGGAGGCTGAGGAGCATAAGTAAGCATCTCGATCTTCGGTCTTGGGCTTTGGGTTCCAGGTTTCCTTTTTTCTTTAGCCGCGGGAGGCGAGGTGGCCTGGTTCTGTTGATGATGGTGATGGTGTGAACTCCTCACTCATCGGTTATGCTTTGACCCCTTCCCGTCCCTCCTCTTCTAGGTGTGGGATTTCATACATGTTATCACACCGCTTTATGCGGTATGTGGTGATGGTGGTTCAACGTTCCTCCTCAGCTCTCTTCTTTTGTCTTTTCCCTTGTTTCTTTTTTCTTCTTCGTATTCCTTCTAATGATTCTTGGTCACACCGCCCCCTCCAATACTCCCACTCCCACCACATCTGTCCTCTGACTCCTTACCTCAACTTAATCGTGGCTTACCCTGGAAGATCTAACTGACACCGAAAATAGACTCGTCCTTGAAACCTTGGAACCTCTCCCGGCAGACCGCAAGTGCTTCCGCATGATCAATGGCGTTCTGGTGGAGAGGACGGTGCAGGACGTGGTCCCCGCTTTGAAGACAAACGCCGAGGGTTTGAAGAAGGTTCTGAACGATTTGGTCAAGCAGTACCAGAATAAGCAGGAGGAGCTGGATAAGTGGAAGGTAACGTGTCCTTATTTTCCTTTCGGAGTTATGTCCCTGGGTTGGATATGGGGAAATGGTCAACTGACTGATTTTCGATTATACAGAAGAAGAACAACGTCCAGGTTGTTCAGTCATGAGGAGACAATATGGCATGTTGGAGGAAGATAGAGAGATTCATCAGGTATAGTGTACGGATACAATACCCCCCACCATTACGGATTCGTCATAGTGAAGAGGAGCCCGAATGAAGCAAGTGAAATGTTCAAGTGGATAAACGATGCCATGTCACCAAGGAGGGTCGGTCGGCTGTTGACGTGTTCAAGGGCAAGGTTCGGCATCTGAAGGCGATGATGATCCAGAACGAGCTACAAGGCGATGACGTCGCATTAGGTGTTTTTCTGTTTCAGCACCGCGAAATCGACAGTGCTTAGAATCATATCCTGGATGTCGATGTTGATGGTCGTCAAGGGGCGGCCGACATCAGCAGCAGAACCGATATGATGTGGAAGATTTCTCCAGAAATGGAATAACCAAGAAGCTTTCAGGTCGTCATCCTCTTCAATATTTACGCAAGGCATAAACGATGGGTTGACAGTTGTCACGGCATATTTGTGCTTTTTGGGTGTGCTTAAATCCTGGATATGATGATGGTGGTGGTGTGGTTGATGAGTTGTCCCAAGCCCATTTTGGCATGGTACTCCCAAGGAGGCTCACTGCAGCCTAGCTAGCGGCAAAGGGGCGCGTCTCAGTGCCCAACCGGGAGGCCGAAAATGCTCCCCAGCTACAAGCCCAGCCAGCACATGCGGTTCGCTGGTTGGCTTCGATTGGACTGGAACCCGCGAGCAAGCAAAAAGACCGATGATGAGCTACTGCGCAGAAGGTTGTCTGAGATGACGGACGGACGGACGGACGGACGGACAAATGCAAAGAACTATGATGACGGACTTGCCGTCGGCGGGCGGAAAGACGGCGTCATTTTCTCCGCTTTAAGACGGTTAGCTTGAAAGCTTGTGAATGTCCGGTCCAGTCGTACAGCAGCAGATCATGAAACTCGGGTTTCAAGGCTGCTGTTGGCCAACCCCAACTTTTTCTGGATTTTCCAAGGACACCTGTGACCGTGATTAGCTTGTGAGCCAACAGGGTATTTTCTCACATAATCTCCGGAATATCTTCCAATGAGGTTGCCGAAATCCCATCTAAAATCGACCATTGGCGAAGAACTGGCTTTGTGACAACCACTGAGGTTTTCGTCTGAAGTTGTCCCAGCCTCGTGTCTGGGGAATGGTGGAATGGCTGTGAATTGGTTACCCGCATCGTGGGGAAACGAAGAAGGGGCGGGCATATCAAAAGAAGTGATAGCGAAAAGCCCAGCCAGTCATCACACACATACCTCTCCTTTGGGATCTCCTTTGGACCCCCAACAGAAAGAACGCCCAGCCTCTTTCGGCCCAAAAGCCGTGGTTGGATTTCAGGGCATCGATTGGGCTTTTGGATTTTTTTCAGCCTTCTCGTTCCTGTTGTTTGGGTTGAAGATGGTGTTGATATGTCACAGCCATTGTCGAATCAGAGGCTGTCTCCACCCACCTTCCAGGCATTCGTCGCCCTGAAGCTGGGGTTGCTGTTTCGCCAAGATATCATATCTTGGAATGGCGTTGACGTTCGGCATCATCAACTGTTGATGAGTTGGAAGAGCAAAAACTATTGCTTTGCGCATTATCCTTGCTAATAGTTGCAAGCATGCAACCCTTTGAGGAGGCCACGGACGATACGCTTTCACCGCTGTTGTCGGTCCACGGATATCAGATATTGACGTCTCGTTGAGGGCGAGGAGCAGCAGTCGGGTGACTCGTCATGGGAATTGATACCCATCGATCAAGGTGGGGAAAACGGGTTCAGGATAAGAGTAAGAAGGCCGAGGTCGGATGAGGGGAACAGTTTCCTTGAGGTCTCTGGTTTGTAGTTGTATCGATGAAAGCGTAAACCTTGCCGTTCAAGTTCCGGTTCCGCTGACATGAAGTTGGAGATGCCAACTGAGGTATCAAACGAGAACGGCAACAGACAAGCCCGACCAAACGTCACAACAAGAGGTATCAGTTGGGTGTTTTATGTGCCATTGTCAATCGATATCAGCCATGCAGATTGAATGAGTTGTTGTTGTTGTTGGTGGTGGTGGTGTTGACGTTGTGCTGGCGAAGCCAGGATGTTTACAACGTAGCTATGCCTATCCGGGATGGATTGCGGCGCATGATTCGGGTGAGACCCGCTTCTCCCGCATGCTCGTCTCTTCACCCGATTTTCCTTCTTTTTTTTGTAATTGTTAGTGCAGTGTTTTGGTAGTGTAGAGACCAACGAAGAGAGCTGTCAACGAGCTGACACTGTCCGTCCTTTGTCTTGGTTTTGTGTTTCCATGCATCTCAGACACGGAACGAAACGACAACGACAGACCTACTGCAACTACATACCTTGACATTCACACATCCATCCATATTGGCCAACTCAGACACCCGGATTATCCACTAGGAAGAATCGGCATCCAACTTCCACTTTCAATATCCATTTACTCTATCAATATCTCGACGCCCTAACCCAACAAGTACCCTCCCTACCGTTGACGCGCCCCAGTCAACAGTCAAACACCCCCTTCGACGTGGATACACACGCCGTCCGATACCCCGACCAGGGCAAAGCAGAAACCCGTTTTTGTACTCTACGCGAATCTCTATCCAAGCATCGTATTGATACTACCACTGGTACGTACACATCGTGAGAAACTACACTAGAGACTATGGAGTCTAGTGAAGGATCGGAGCCAGACCAGCCAGACAGACAGACTGCCCTGCCTTCCTGCCGCCATGCTGCCATGCGCGCACTGCATCAATGCGCACATCATCACCACACACACAGGCACACCACAGTCATCCCGTCTTTTGCGTGAGCGCCATGAGGTGCTGTGAGGTGCTGTTGCTGGCCCCGCAGGAACGCGGCAGTCCAAGTGAAGGGGGCGTTGAACTCCAACATCCATCCCAACCTTCCCGGTCCTAGCTTCACTGGAGACTTTTTCCACACTTCCCCAGTTCGGGTTCCAGTGATCCTCAAACCCATCCCAGTCCAATTCACAGTCGTAGTCCCACGTTCGGCCAAGTATTGGTTGCTCTTCTGACGCGACTTTGCAGGTTACCTTTTCCACAAGGCCAACACCGGCAGACAGCAGCATCATCGATACACAATACACTAGACTACTTGTCTCTCTTCATACCCCCACCGCGGCATCAAAGAACAAGACGCGTTGCTCTGCCCCTGCGCTGGCCCGGACAGTAAAGCCAAAGAACCAACCATCACCAGCCCATCGACGTGTGGTGTAACAGCGACCCGTGTGTACACACACAACAGGAGGCCATCAGCAGCAGCAAGAGATACGAAACGTCGAATCCGGGGACACGGGAATATACACTTGCGGCAGGGTCGGTCTATCTACCCTTGGAAGAAATCTTGTTAGCCGTTGGTCTCTTGGTCATCAGTCCTGCAGTAAGGCGATCCATCCAGCGGACGCCGGCAAGGTTCCAGAGCCCCCAGAGAGTCTCCAAGCTAGACACCACCCTTGGGTAGGACCCGCAGTGCCCCGTCCAGTCACCACGCAGTCCCCTCGTCGGGCCATCCATCCCATCCACCCCCGGAACAGCCCCCTCACTCCTCGCTACCTACCGCTAGAGGTACCGAGCGTGCCGCTATCAGACAAGTAAAGGTCGGAGCGTTCCTTTGCTTCGGGTTCGGGCTGCCATATCCAGTCTCGGGCGTTTCCCGTCCCTCCTTCTCATCGCCACCATCCCCCAAAAAAAAGTGCCCAGCCCCGGCCCTCCGTCACAGCCTGAAGGATCCCTGGACACGCGAAAAACAGGGGGACGATTGACGCAGTCGCCTGCAGGCCGAGCCGCCCAAGAAAAAAAAAAGTGGCCTCAAGCCTTACCTAACACCCTTGCAACGTGTCCAACGACACATCATCCACCTTAATCCAGTCTGTGCGAGCTGGCAGTCCAAGGAATTTAGAAAGACGTGAGCAGCCGCTGCAGGTAGCCAAATATGTCCGACTCCCCCCAATCCAATTCAAAGGATGTCGAACAAGGTGCACCGTCACCCGGCGAGGAACCACAAATGAACGACCCTCAGGACCCACACTCGAGCGGGCTCAACCAGTATGAGTTCGAAGTCAAGGAACAGGACCGGTGGTTGCCCATAGCCAATGGTATGTTACACACCTCGTTGCCTATCCCCTCTTGCCCTTCTTGACCTACCTACCTACCCGTTGCCTCTGGCCTCTGTCTCGGTGCCGGCGGGCCCTTGAGCCTCTTTGTGTTAGACCAGAGACACAGTCACAGACCATGATTCGTGTGTGCGCCCGCCTTCCTCGTGGGAGTGTGTGCGTGTGTGTGAGAGAGCAGGGCAGCACGCCCGCTTGCGCTTGCATGGCACCATGTCCATTCATGGCTGGGCGTTTGGCGACGAGAATCAGACCCGAGACCGTCTCCGACTGGCTTTCGCTTCTGTCTTGCTGCTGCTGCTGCTGCTGCTTTGGGCTTGAGAGCACTTCTAGAACAGCCGCTGCGCATATCTATACACACTTCCATGTCTCACCATTCGTCGCCCAAGTCGCCCGAAGCGCCGCACGCTTCTTCCTCCTCTTCCAAGGCCGACAGATGTGATGCTTATGATGCTAACATACGCAACTTTGCCCCAGTCGCTCGTATCATGAAGAATGCACTTCCCGAAAATGCAAAGATAGCCAAAGAGGCAAAGGAGTGCATGCAAGAGTGTGTGAGCGAGTTCATCTCTTTCATCACCAGTGAAGGCAAGTACAATTCATCCAGTCAGAGGAACAAGTTGGATCTGACCTATCACAGCCTCGGAAAAATGCCAGCAAGAAAAGCGCAAGACCGTCAACGGCGAGGACATCTTGTTCGCCATGACGTCCCTGGGATTCGAAAACTATGCAGAGGCCCTCAAGATTTATCTTTCCAAGTATAGAGAAGTAAGTCTCCATTCAAAAACTTTCCTTTTCCCGCAGGGCTCCCTTCGTACCACGGATCTTATTACTGTCTCGTGGCGTTTTAGCCGATACAATACCGAGACGTAGGAATGGTGGTCTTGACGGTACGGGAAAAACATGAAAGCCCGGCTAACTCCAGCAGCAGCAGAATCAGACAAATCGTAGCGAGAACCAGCAGAATCGGCCCAGCAGCCAGGGTTACGGTGCGCCTCCGGGCCAGAACCAACCTGGACAGGGCGGTTTTTCCAGCAACGACCTTGGCGGCCCGCAAGAAAGTGGCGATGCTTCAGGCTACAACCTCTATGGCGCCCAGACAGGTCATAACGGCGGCGGTCCTGAAGGGTACTAGGGGCCCGCAGAGCATGGCGTTATCGGCAAGAAGCAATCCCCGGAAATTCCAGAAGCACTTGAGGCCCCAGAAGCGCTAGCAGTACTTTTCGGACTCTTTGGTCGTTGGCCTCGAGCAGGCATTCCACGAGCTTGTGGTTGATAGGGACGATCCGAAACCGGATCCGAACGACGTCGTGCACTCCATTGAGACGTTCGATGATCCGGTTGCCAATGAAGACAAGGAAGCGCCGTAGTCGCAAGGAGAAGCCCTGTCGTTGCTGAAAAAGATTCACGTGCCGCTGACACGGTTGAAGGATCACAAATACCACACTCCTATTACCGAGTTTCTGATGTATGTATAACTATGGGGCTTGCAGGCCAACAAGCAGCAGCCTCTCACATTACCATGTTTTTTTTCCTTTCTTTTTCTCTGGGGTGGATATTGTTTGGTCTTCAAAGATACAGGAGCGGCCATCAAAATTGGTATCTGTCGGCTAGCTGGCGCAAAGAGTGGTTATGAAGTTTGGTCTGTGTCTTTGTGCTCTTGCATCTCTCTGACTTTGATCAAAAGGTGAAGATGATAGCAAGTACCTAGTGATCATATCAGGAATAGATTGGAGATGTTGCCTGACCCTTGAAGCTCATCATGATGTCTCTGGTAAACGTTTCCTAATGTCTTCCTATTATTCAGGTCATGATGCGTATGATACCAATGACATAGGACTTGGAGGTTGAACTCGATGTCGGTGGTTATGTAATCAAGCGTCACTCACCGAGACCGATACGCTCACCGCCTTCCGGATCTGTCAGTCATGGCCCACATAGACCGGTGTGCACGTGCCATACTTGTGGAGGCAAATGGAGGCTTTCCGCTCACTAACAGATCAGAAAAAACATGTCCAGTCGCAATTGATTTGTCTTTTTCATCACAGCGTAAACAAACTCTTTCAAGCGCTATCCTTGCGGCCAGCAACGAAGAAACAACCAGACCAGCGCGGAATGCCACTGGCCCAAGGAGACTCCCATACGCCCGTTCTTTCGCTTCATCTGCTTGTAGTCTCAATCTCGACAATTATGCTATTGTTGTTTGGCCAAATCTGCGACGGGAGCCGAGAGACACTTTGATCACCGTACCATCACCTGTCCGCCACTGGACATTAGAACGAAACGACGACCGAGTACTGCGTACCCTTTCCATTTCCACCACACCACCGCGCTAGTTATACTCTTGGGTCTTTTTTTTTTTTTCTGCCGGCCAAATCGACCTCCAGAGATCCACTTCCTATCGACAAAATAATCTCCAGATAATAGACCAACCCTCGGTAGACGGCGAATACTGAATACCTCGACCATGACCACTCTCACTCCGGTCGCGACCCGATCGCAGGCAACCCCGCTCACTTCATCCGCCATCAAGTCCATTCTACGAAAGCCGTCCACAGTGCTCGGGAGGAGGCCCAGGAAAGAGGACGGCGAGAGCAGCGACGGCCTCCCAGGCAGCAGCCCCGCCAAGAAGAGGAAAACCGTCATGTTCAACGACAAGCTCAACATGATCAAGGAGTTCGGTGGCAAGACGTTGGACGACGCAAAACGCGAGGTCAAGCAGGCCCTCGAGGGTCATGCCCGCGGAGACGATGAAGACTACGACGGCCTGAAAGAAATCTTCTGCCCGAGCCCGAAGCGAACAATTGTCGAAGAGGAAGATGCCGATGCACCACAACCACAAGACCTCCAGGTTTACGTCGTTGCGTTGACCAGCCATGCGCCACTGCTGGATAGATCGTGCTCAGGACTTATACGGGCGGTGCTCAGTTGCACATGGCTGGACAGGGACGATGTTTTTGCACGGGCGTACATTCAGCTACTGGCAGCCTTGTCTGCGAAGGTGTCTTTCAGGCAACAAGCACTCTCGATGATGGTCGACAAGTTTACCGAGACACGATCCTCGACCGTAGAAGTCGTACCGGGGTTCCCGCCCGTCGATAGCGAGACGAAGAAAGAGCGGCTACATCTCGGTCTGAAATACCTCCTCGAGCTTTACGCCGATGCGCGACCGATGATCCTCGACATTGTAACGCACAACTTCCCACATACCGAAGAATCTAAGACGAGACACATGGAGTACATCGACCACTTGCTCAGGCTAAAAGCGGACAAGCCGGATTTGGAACGGGACATAATGGAGCTGATCCTCTCGCGATTGGTAAAGCTGGATGTCGAAATGACACTCGATCTGGAGAACGACGACGACGAGACCACACGGGCGGTTCTACGACAGCTCGAAGTCTCGAACGCTAAGAGCGATGACGAGGACGACGATGCCATGAGCGACGCCGATTCGGACGACGAAGACGAGGAGGAAAGCGACGAGCAGACAAGGCGGATTCTCCTGCTAAAAAGTAAACTCGAAACAATGGACGCCATCCTCGACCTCCTGTTCTCCATTTACGATCCCGTCTTCGCCGACCCCGATAGCCCGGAGGCACTCGCAACCTTCGAAGACCTCCTTACCGACTTCGTCAACGTCATCCTCCCCCACCTCAAATCGCGCCACACGCAATACCTCCTCTTCAAGTTCGCCATGAAGTCCAACCGGCTAATGGAGATGTTCATCGGCACGCTGTTCAACATCGCCTTCCAATCTACCCGAGCACCCGTAGTCAAGCAAGCGGCCGTCGCCTACCTAGCCTCCTTTACAGCACGAGGAGCCCGCGTGCAGAGCGACCAGGTGCAGCTGATTGCGCAGACCTTCCTCGATTACATTGATCACTACAGAAACACCCACACTAGCTGCCGCGGACCAGACATAAGGCGCTATAGTCAGTATTATGCGTACTTTCAGGGGTTGCTGTACATCTTCTGCTTCCGCTGGCGGGACCTGATTGATCGGGACGAGGTCCCTGCGAGCTTTGACTGGGACGATCCGGCCAGCTTTTTGGGTCAGGATTTGCCGTGGATGAAGGGGTTGAGGCAGCGGTTGCAAGTGAATATTGCGAGCAAGCTTAATGTAAGCCACCAACTCCTCCAACCCCCATCGGATGTGCGTTTACTAACAACAGATACGAACAGCCGCTAAAATGCTGCTCCCCCATAATCGTTGACGAATTCGCCCGTCTCTCCCACCACCTCCGACTAATCTACATCTACCCCCAAATCGAAAAGAACAAGACCATCCACCTCTCGCAATTCTTCACCTCCTCCTACGCCACCGGCGGCGCTCTCCGCGACTCCGGCTTCGAATTCGATCACGAGAATTGGACGCACATCGAGGCTTGCTTCCCCTTTGACCCCTTTCAGCTACCCGTCGCCAAGAGGTGGTTGGACTTGGACAAGAATTATGTCGAGTGGAGGAGCATTGCTGTGCTCGAGAAGGGGGGCGAGGAGGATAGTGATAGTGAGGAGGAGGATGATGATGATGTTAGTGAGGATGGGATGGGCGAGATTGCGGATGTGAGCGATTATGAGAGTGATGAGGAGGGAGGGGGTGTAGAGCATGATGATGAGAGCACGGATGGAGAGGGGGGGGGATGAGGGGTATCATGGGAGTTTTCGGAGGACTTAGAGAGGGCTTCAAAGCTTGAAGAAGTGAAGTGGTCGGTCCTTGCTGATTGAGGAGGGAGAAGGGTCATTATTTCTTTTACTTGTCGGTTGATTTTTGTTATTTGTGCTGTCTGCATGGCGAATGGGGGGCGGCGGGAAAGCGCATCACCTTCGTCACTTATGGCGTTTGGAGGGGGAAAAGGGAATGGAAAAGGAAAAGGAAAAGGAAAAGGGTCGGAAAATTAAGTCTTTTTTTTTTTCTTTCTTTCTTTGGTCGGGATTATAAGGGCATGGCATCATATGGGATTGATGTGGGGAATCGGCAAAGAAGTGATTGGACGAAGAGCAGCAATCATATGGGCTGGAAGGAACAGTGAATGATATGGGAGGGAGGAGGATATATCATAGATGGACGAACGGAATAGTGGGAATGTCTTTGTCGTCTTGGACATTTGCTATTCTTTTCGCTGACTCCCGGACGAGACCGGGCGGGTCGATTAGACCTAGAGGATGAATCAGCAATAGCGAAGTAAGCAAGCAAACACGCTCTATCTAGCCAAATCAATACAAGATATTGATACACTCAAATCCCCATCCTACCCTACGATAGTGCGTTACATCAAGAGTATTTGTCAACACCAAACAACCGAGAAACTTTTGGCCTGGTTTCGGCGGGCAGTCGGGCTGAGGTTGGATGGCATGGCATGGATGGATCTGCAAACCCCGGGCCTGGGCCATCAAGGTTCTTACCCGCTTTCTATCCGAACGCATTCGGGTGGTGCAAGATCAAGTCCGATGGATTAGCGATGGGCGACGATGAAGGACAGATTGAGTGACAGGGCGGCTTACTGGTACACTACGACTTTAACGTGCATTATATTCCAGTTATGGAGAATGAATGGAGTGTAGTGTGGTGACCATGGATGGGAATGGGATTTGAGTTTATCTGTTATGGCAGCTGTCAAGTGTGTCAGTGAGTGACCAGGGCGGAATGGAATCCCTTTCCGTCTCGTCTCGTCTCTTGACAAACCAACTGGTCCATGCTGCCGAGGGACTGGACTGGAGTGAGGGAGTGAGGGAGGAGGCCGGGAGTAGCTAGCACTCGGAGACCTTATTTCACTTGATGCTGGATGGATTAGTCTAACGGCCGTCTACTCTGAGACTTTTGCAAAGGTGGAACTTGTTGTGAACGAAGTGTTTCCATTAAGGTTCTTCTTCCTTTCTGTGGTACTCTTGGTTTGGTGGTGGTGAAATATCTCCAACAAAATATTCAGAAGGCATATGTACTTCTCTGTCTCTACGGAATACGTCGATACTATTTCGATTTCGATTCTCCTTATCAGTTCTCCGCCAGGCCCTCAAACTTAACTTCCCGTCTTTCCAAGTTGGCTGGCCACTGAGTAGAGGTATTTTACCTCGAAGGATTCCTCCATCAGTTTCAGTCTCTGCCCACTCACTCACCACCTCCACCTGCCTGCCCAATATCACGCACAACCCAAGTGAAACCATCTATTACGATGATGACGTTCTTCCACTTCTCTGACTGCTCTTTTTGCTGTTCTTCTTCTTCCTCACAACCTCCCCCCTCGTCCTCGTCCTCGTCTTCATCCTCATCCTCATCACAACACCAACCTTAAGGACATCCGCAACACCACCACCACCACCACCTAAGCAGGACAACAACACGCAACTCGAATCCACCGAGCTTGCACATCCTTCATCAGAAATAACCATTACTACATCCTCCTCCTCCTCCCCCTCGTCCCCTCCTCCTCCTCCTTCATACCAACCACAAACGACATCAACGACATCAACGACATCACCAACAACGACCCACCTGCCCACATTCACATCCACAAGGTATTCAACAAGCTCAAGCTCAAGCTCAACATGAAAGGAGGAGGAGATATGATATGGACTCAGACCCAGTTACTTCTAAACATGAACATGAACACCTGCACGAACAACAAAAATACCACACCCGCCGCCTCCAAGTCCGCCGGTCCCAAGCCCAATCCTCCCACCGCCTTCGCCACCGCCAACACCGCCAACGAAAAGCCGAAGCCAATTACATCAAGCGTCTCGAGCAGGAGATTGTTTCCATACGCAAAAATGATTGACCTCGCAAAGGTGGATTTGGAGAAATTGAGGAGGGAGAACGAGATTTTGGCTTTGAGTGTTGTTGATGTTTGAGGGTCAGGTTTTGAAAGGTCTAAAAGATTGTTGGAAGTGAGGGCTGGGCTGGGTTGAGTGGGTTGGTGCTGTGTGGAAGGGAGAAGAGGAGGTAATTTGACGACGATTTGATTGAAAAATGGTGACGGATTCTCAATGGCGGACTGGTCGGAGGTTTCTTCCATGTCCGTTTTTGTTTGGAGAAGGGCCAAAGAGGGCGGAGAGGGCAGAGAAAGAAGGTGTAAGTTAAAGGTGAAGAACCATAGAGGGTTCGAAAGATGGGACGAACGGGTGAAGAGAGAAAGGGGACGAGTTATTGTCTGACAAGTAGTAAACAAACTCAATGGCATGGCTTTCTCTTCGGTTGTTTTTTTGTATCAATGTAAACTAAGCTATTTAAATCAACGCTTTTGAGAAACTCTTAAGTACACGATATGTCTATCTCTGTGATAAGCCAGTGGGTGAAAAGAAACCCCTGAAATCATTCGCTCAACGGTCACTCAAGAATGTACTCTTTCAGCCAAAAAGCAACGACCCTCTCTAGCTTGGGCTGTCCCTCATACTCCTGTATCACCTGCCCCGTCTCTTCGGACGTCTCTCTTGGTGTCTTCCGGATCGCCCTCATTCCTGCCTTTGCAGTAATAATGTTAACCAGCCCTCGAGCATTGGAACCCCTCTTTCCGATGAGGAGACAGAAAGGCGGACCATTCAGGATACTGCTAGACATAGCCGAACGCGGGACGAGGTTATTGCTGTTGCTGAGCGTGCAAGGCCAAGGGGGCTTGTCATCCCGGAGTTCAAAAGGCAGTGTGTTGAAGAACCTGGGGGGCAGTCCCCACATCTCAAGCCAGCTGAGCAAGGACGGAAGGACGGTGTAGTGAGCGATGGGGAGAACGGGGACTGAAGAGAGATCCGAGGCTTTCGAGTCCATGAGCCTGTGGGATCGTGGTTGATTAGCTGGGGTCTTATCTTTTGTGTTGCTCTCACTGAAGAAACTATGCTGTGGAGGGGAGGAAAAGGGCAGGGGCTAAGTACGTGCCTGGTTTGAAGTTCAATGAAAGCGTCCAATCCCTTTCTTTTTCCGTCTTTGCTATTCTCGAGGCAGAAGATGACTGCCGGCCTACAAAGGGGGTGGGTCTTGGTACGGAAGGCGTGTTCGACAATTTCAATCCGCTGAAGTGTGCGACCTTTCAGCACATCCTCTGCGGAAAGTAGCATGAGAGAGAGAACTCGATATTCGCTTTGGGTAGGCATCTGAAGGCCAATGTCGTGAAATATGGCATCGGTTTCTGGGAAGCTTGTAAGTACCACTGGTTGATTGATAGATATCAACCGAATACGTACGTTCCTAGCGTTCTCCGTGGACATCAAGGACCTCCTTCATGACCTCGTTCCATTCCGATTTCATTCGACCGTAGTGGCCAAACACATGCTTCCACTGATAAGCTGTCTTCACAACCGGCTTAGATTCGACCTTTGAGTCCGCGGTGGTACTGGTAGGTGCGGACAATGGCTTAGTCGGTTGGAGGGAGCTCTTGTCGTCAGCCACAGTCTGTGCAGGTTGCTCCTGTGGGGGTGCCTTCAACTTGGACGAGATGATAGCCGGGTCTACAAGAGCTTGCTTGCTCTGATGAACCTGCTCGCTCTGACGGGACAGGATGCTTCGCCAGACAGGCTGTTCTGACAAGACGGGCTTGAACTCGGGTGCTTCCACGTTCAACTTGGACGACGAATACTCGCTCTGAGGGGACAGGGTGCTTCGCCAGACAGGCTGTTCTGACCAGACGGGCTGTTGTGACAAGACAGGCTGTTGTGACAAGACGGGCTGTTCTGCCAAGACGGGCTGTTCTGTCTGATGAACCTGCTCGCTCTGACGGGACAGGACGCTTTGCCAGGCATCGCTCTGACGGGCTAGGATGCTTCGCCAGACAGGCTGTTCTGGTTCTGACGAGACAGGCGGCTGCTCGCTCTGATGAACCTGCTCGCTCTGATGAACCTGCTCGCTCTGATGAACCTGCTCGCTCTGATGAACCTGCTCGCTCTGACGGGGCAGGATGCCTCGCCAGGCATCGCTCTGACGGGCCAGGATGGTTCGCCAGACAGGCTGTTCTGACAAGACGTGCTGTTCTGACGAGACATGGTGGTCTGATGAGTCTGAGTACTCTGACGAGACAAGCTCCTCTGCTTCTGATATGATTGGTAACTTGCTATCGTAAGACATTGTGGGGAAGAAAAAGAGGAAGATAAAGCGAGAGTTGGTGATGGTAAGATGGATGGTGAGTGGTGTGGTTTGTTATCCAATGAAAAGGGTATCGTCTAGCTTTAAGTAGTAGGTATCTGGTATGCTGTCTAAGATGCTCCTCCTGTATTGTAGTCCGCCGTGCCTGCCTTGTCTATCGTGATGCGAAACTGATGAATGTTCCCGAGGCCCTTTTATCCGTCGCTCCTCCCTTGGATCGTGTATACAAGTAGCCCCTCAAACTCTTTGCGCTTGCCCGTGTTGCCTGGAGCGCAAGAGGATCCGGGTACGTCTTTCTTCATAGTCCGTCCGCCCTTCAACATCGAGGGTCGCTGGGTAAAAGAAGGAGCTTGCGGTGTCAATAAGATGATCAACCTAATCCATAAGTCGTACTTAGAAGCCCAACTTCCCGGCAAGTCCGGAGAACACCCTCGTAAGAGCAAAGCCCTCCTCCGACTCATCTGAAGAGCCTGCCGGTGGCGGCGGGAAGATAGGTTTCTTCGTCTTCGGATCCTTGTACGCTCTCAGGGCATCCTCAATAGCCTGTAGCCTCGCCTGCCTCTCTTCGTCCCTCTTGAGGAACTCCTCCTCTCTCTTCCTTCCCTCCTCCAACTGCTTCTCCAAATCCTTTATCCTCTGCACGTTCGGATCGGGCTTTGACGAGGACCGGTAATACTCGTACAGCAGCAGCGAGCTGGCAATGGTCAAGATGAAGGCATCCCCAATGACATCGGCAAACAGGTCCACGGCCTTGGGCTCAGGCAACGGCCTGAACTTGCGCTTCCATATGCTCTTGGGTGTCTCCTTGACGGGGTGCGACTCTTTGGGTACCACGCCGTACTTGGCTTTAAGTTCCTCCTCTTTCCGCATTTGCTCTTCTGTCTTGACGGTGGGCGCTTCGGCTTTCTCCTTGGCTTCCTTTGCGCGCTGTTCGGCATCGGCGTTTCGCAGTGCGAGGACGGACATGCGCATGTTGAGCTGGTGCATCATTTGGCCATACTTGGCGGCGAAGGCGCGGAATTTGGGGTGTTCATGGGCTTGGTGTTTGATGTGGTTCTGTGAACAAGCATGTTAGTTATGCCGAGGAGAAGGGGAGGGGACAGGAAGATAGAGAGACATACTGCGCCATACTTGGAGATATGCCGCACAAAGAGGGCGGCAAGCTTAAAGAGAGGAAGGGAGACCATCATGACCTAGGTGTTGCCAAGGATGGTAACCAGGGTAACCGCTTAACCAGGGAATGGGCCGAATTGGGAGTCGGACAAGGAGTGACTATCTGCCAAGTGATGGCTGTTGTCTAAAGTGGAAAGCAAACAATTGTTGTTTCTACAGGCGCATGTGACAACACATCGAAGGAGAGTAGGTAATCTTCAAAAGTTCGGATGACGGACAATTCCAGGATCCCAGAGCTTCCGTCATGCCAGCTCAGCACCCCACTGAACCGGGCGAGTCAGGCCCCTGGTCCGCCTGTGGGCGCGCTGCTAAGCTGGCTTGGCAGGCGACTTGGCTGTGGAGAGGGTCTTCCCCGGGCCCCACGCAACACTCTGCCGTTGCCCTGGCGACTTGACTGGGCAGGGACAAACAAAGGTCTGCCTGCCAAATTTGGACGGTGGATTCATTCCCAAGCAACTTCCGTCCTTGACTTTGCAATTCAACACAACTTCTGGCTTGGGTGCTTCTTTCCCACGCTTGACCTTCCTTTGGCCTCCACCTGACCTTGACAAGTCGTCGCCATCCTGGGTTTGCATTTGAATTTCAGTTTGCGCGCCCTCTCGGAAGTGGATTAGTTTACCGACCTTCGTTGTCTTTGTCACCCATTATTCCTCCGACCCCCCAGCGCGCACTCGAGTCAATCCGCGCTGTACATCATCAGTCGACGACGATTATCTTCATGATATTGCCTGGCTTACCTCTACTTCGGATCCCAGGTCGCCGAGCAGAGCTTGACGATTACTAGTCCCACTGTGAGTTTTTGCTTCTTCCAAGCAATTGGCGCTTCCTCTTCCCTTCCACCTTGCCAGCCACCGTTCAGTCCCCGCTCTGCACACCCCCTTGCTTTGTTTACTTTACCTCTAACCAAGTGGAATCTCCACTCCTCAGACCTTCAGATAATTCACGGCATTGAATGACCCGACGAACAAGACGAGACTCCCGACCAACGGCACCGACGTCCAACTCGACGACTTCCTAATAATACCCAACCTGTTATCCTCGACGCGCTCGAGAAAAAGTCGTGGGAATGAGAGGTGTCGGTATGGACGCCCTATCCCCCAGAGATGTTAACGCCCAGGCGAGACCGAGAGCCTATGAGCTAAAGTCCAAGGCAGCTGCTGGGCTCAAGGCTTCCAAGGACAAAGACCACCCGCCGCCGCCGCCGAACCATGTCAACGAACCCCCCAGCTCCGATCGCAAAGAGGGCGCCATCTACCAGGTCGGCAAGCCACTAGGAAAGGGCGGCTTCGCTATCTGCTACGACGGCAAGCTGATCGGAAGCTCTAAGCGATATGCCCTCAAGATTGTCAAGGCCCAGATGGCCTCCAAGATGGAACAGAAATTCCAGACCGAACTCCAGATCCACTCCAAAATGCGACACCCAAACATCGTCCAGTTCCACCGCGCCTTTACCTTCGAAAATTGCACATATCTTGTTCTCGAGCTATGCTCCAACGGCTCTCTGATGGACATGGTCAAGCGTCGTAAGGGTCTTACAGAACCAGAAGTGCGCTTCTACACCGTCCAGATTGCCGGCGCCATCAAGTACATGCATGCCAAGGGTATCATTCATCGCGACCTCAAGATGGGCAACATCTTCCTCGACAAGTACATGAACGCCAAGATTGGAGACTTTGGTTTGGCTGCCCTGCTCCTGACCGGCAAGGACATGCAGATTATGAGGAGGACGACGCTATGCGGAACACCCAATTACATTGCGCCGGAGATTCTCGAAAAGGGAAAGAAGGGCCATGACCACATGGTGGACATTTGGAGTCTGGGTATCATTGTCTACGCTATGCTCACCTCGAAACCACCTTTCCAGTCTTCGACGACCGACGAAATCTACCGCCGCGCGAGAGAACGTGACTACGAATGGCCATCGCCCGACGCCACACAAAAGTACTACACCCTGGAGGCCAAGGATCTTGTCGCAACCATGCTGCAAGACGCAGATATGAGACCGGATCCTGACACTATTGTCTCTCATCCCTTCTTTACCTCTGGCTACATGCCCGTCCCTTCCGACATTTCGTCTAGACTCCGAGAGTCCCCACCACAGAACCCTGCCTTCTACGATCCTCTGTCCGGTCCCCGAGCGGAAGCAGACAACCTCCGCAATGTGCAAGAGATGTGCAAGGAGTGCAGTGTTGGTCCATGGTGCACGCAGCAGTTTGTGTTCAAGAACATTTGGCGAGAGATGGCAGAGGAGGAGGCAAATGGCCTTACCCCTGTTATTCCGCTCGCCGAGGGTATCGTCTACAGGCCCTATGACGAGATCAAGACCGAGGCAAGACGTCGGGCTCGTCTATTACAGCAACAGCAAACCGAACAGCAAGCCGCCAAGTTGACATCATCGCAGCAACCTCAGAAGCGCGTTCCGTTGGCGGACATTGGCGGAAGCAGGATGGAGGGAGTAATACATTCACAACCTCAAAAGCCGGTTGTGGATGACCTAAGCAACAGTCTCGCCCAGGCGAGCATCGCCAACAGGGGTACAACAGGACTTCTCCGTGCGCCCCCTCAGAGCTTTGCTGCTCAACAAAGGGCCCAGGGCAGGCCCCTCGCTACGGTCAACAGCTTAGGTCGGTCGCAAACTGTTCCAGAACCGGCTCTCAGAAGTGCTAGCTCTACTTCGGTACGCACCCGGTCTAGCAGGCGGGAAGTGCCAGAGACTGCCGATGCACTAGGATCCCAGCCAATCCGACCCACCACTCGTAGCTCTCGCAGCTACCCAACAACCAGAAGCCAGGCGACAGCGTTGCCAACTGAGGAGCCCGCTCCTGCCCAGAGGAGTGCGCCGACCTCGACAACGCAAAAGCCTCAGGAAGACAAGCTGAGTCTCTTCAGTCCTGCCGAGTATCAAGAGGCAGTACCAGGGACGCAGCCCGACATTGTTCTCGAGAGGTTGCGCAGATTGCAGGCAGAGTTGGAGAGAGCGCTCAACTCTCGCTCAATGGCGCTTGTCTCCTCTAGGGACAAGACCCCATCGCCTCCTCACATTGTTGTCAAGTGGGTTGACTACACCAACAAGTTCGGGTTGGGATACATCTTGAATGATGGCAGTGTCGGCTGCATCCTTCGCAGTATTCCCACTCAGGAGGGTAGCCGGAGCGGTTTGCTACCTCCAGCTTGCGTGCTCGTTCATGGTGCGGAACGTCATTGCCAGCGCAGAGACGATTCTAGGTACCCAGACAGGCACCAAATCCTGCCCCAAAATGAGGGCGTATACTTCTACGAAAACAACGGCGAGGACGGCATCAACCGTGTGCGTGTCTCGCCTCAGAACTTCCATATCCCGCTCAACCCCGATGGTACTACGGGTAAGCTTACGGCAGGCAAGGATATCTACGATCATCGAAAGAGGGAGCGCATTGTGTTATGGAAGAAGTTCGCCAATTACATGATTCAGTATGGCCGAGAATCGGACAACCAGGATGATGCGCCAATTCGGATGCCGACTATCACCGACCCGACCGTTGCGCCGAGTGATGTTGTGACTTTCTACCAGAGGTTTGGTGACGTCGGATGCTGGATGTTTTGCGATGGTCATTTCCAGGTACGTTACCCTATCCTTCCTTCCTTTGCTCAAACCCAGCTAACAAAACCCCGTACAGTTCAACTTCCCCGACCACACC
The DNA here is from genome assembly GCA_009804965.1 of Neurospora sp. FGSC 26632. NCBI lineage: Eukaryota > Fungi > Ascomycota > Sordariomycetes > Sordariales > Sordariaceae > Neurospora > Neurospora sp. FGSC 26632. The sequence continues at coordinate 56,209 of RAOH01000002.1, read as the reverse complement.
AAAATCGTCCTCGACTCCACCGGCGCATTCTGCCACTTCTGGCACCTCCCCGAGTCCGCCGCCACCCACCTCTCCATAACCGGCTCCCTCTCCGAATCCGCTCTTGACGAGCGTTCCGTCCTCTCCTACCCCCTACAAACCCTCCTCAACTTCTCCTCCCCTTCCCGCTCTACCATCTCCAGCACCTCCACCTCCCGTCGTCGCCCCGAAATCCCCGCTTCGTTGCAAAACATCCCTGCCGCTAACCACTTCCGCGAGAAGATCACGTTCATCCGTGACGTGATAAGGGAGTGGTCGGCCAACGGAGGTCTCGGAAACAGTGATATGTCACGCGAGAAAAGGATGAGGTGGACGGGATGCAGGGAGACGAGGAATGTGACGGGCCCGATGAAGCATGTTTGGGTCACGATTGGAGCAAGGTGGGGTGATTCGAGATTGAGCGCGTATGTGGATCCGAGGAGGCCTGAAGAGTTGGGGGAGGAGGTTGATGAGAATGCGAGGAAGAGGTGAAGCGCATAACAGGGGGTGATGGTGAGAGAGGAGGAGGAGGGTGGCTTATGTGTTCAAGGGAAAAAAAGGGGATGGCATTATACCCACGACGACGCGACGTACGTATGAATTCATGCATGCCGCATTTCATTGGGCGTATCTTTACTTTTATAGGGTGGCGTTGTTTCTTCTCTTCTTCTTCTTCTTCTCTTCCTAGCACTTATCCAGTTCTAGGTTTGGCCCGAGGTTTCATTGTCGGTGTATGGGACTATAAGTTGGTAGGTAGTATGGAGGTTTGGCATCGCGTAAGGAAGTCAGCGTTGGGCTTTTGAGCCTGTCTGAATGTTCGATTGTTTGTAGATAGGTACGATGTACATATCATGATTTATTAAAACTCTTTATCCCAACTCTTTTCTTCCTCGATCGAGAAGTAGGTAATGAACAATGGAATGGTCAAGAGTGAAGAGTGACTGAAGCTTCGGTGGAATTGTCATGTCATGTCATGATGATGATGCACAAAAGCAAAAGCAAGAGTTGTTCTACCTACCTACCTATCTATCTATCCTACCTACCCTTAGAGAAAGCGGGGGAAGCAAGTAAGCAAGTAAGTAAGTAAGCTATGTTTAAGGCTTCTTCATATTTAGTGTTTAGGAGGAATCAACAAGATCTAGACTACTTGGTAGAGGTAGCTTTGTGGTATCAAGAAGAAGAAGAAGAAGAAGAAGAAGAAGAAGAAGAAGAAGAAGAAGAAGAAGAAGAAGAAGAAGAAGAAGAAGAAGAAGAAGAAGAAGAAGAAGAATGGACAAGTAAGAAGTAGTCAGTCGCCTACTAGAATAAGTTACCAAGTGGCTTTGTACCTCTATTACCAGAGATTGAAACTTGTTGAACTTGTTGAACCTGGACTTTTCTTGGACTTTTGAAAAAGGCAAGTACGCAAGATTAGTTTCTTTCATTGAACTAACTTCCTGAATAGCTTCGTTAATGCCCCCCCCTCCAGTTCCTTTCTTACACAGCAATTGACTACTCTCGCTGATGTATGTATGTCTCGTCTATCTCCGGTTTCTTCTCTCTTTTTGGCCGCAGGCAGGAGTTAAGCACACCAGGAATAAATCAGGTGATACCAACAGATAGAGGAAACACGATAGGAAGAACTAACTACATTGAAGTTTTTTTTAGTTTTTTTCCTTTCAATATTTATCCTGATCTTAACACTAACCTATGCTATACTTGATCCCAGTCTTGCGTTCGACCCCCCTCCCCCTCTTCTATTCCTAGGTTTAAACCTGATGACATGTCTCTTTGTCACAAGGAACAAAATTATTCCAGGCCACGATATATTTATCGATTTGTAAATGACAATCGATGTCCACCATAAGAGTAGAGAGGATTATGTCAACTTTCAGACACCATGGTTCTGTATATTATGTATCTGCCTACTAGACTAGAGCAGAGGAGGTAGTCATGTAAGTGCGTATCGATCTATATCTGTTCATCTTTCTCATTCTCGTATTGGTATTTGTAAAGCTAGGGTCTCCCACAAACCAGAAAACTCGAACTCAAACATCTTCCTCCTCCTTTTGAACGAACTTCCTACAAAGCTAAGGACCTATTCTCTTGTCCCCTATGGCTCTGTTACTCAAACGTACTGTTTCTTCGAACATGGGTCCAGGAGCAGTGGTTGACACCCCCTCTCCTTACAAAAGTGAAAACGAAAACAAACAGCAGTCGATATCAAGCGCGAGAAAACAAGATGACGACAGTATACCAAACAAAGACCTCCAAGTTCCCACTCTTCCCATTAACGGCACCACTTAGAAGTCCCAAAAGTTATCAGACTTCGAGGTCTGCTTCTTGCCGGGATTTCGGTTTTGGAGGTGCAGGTCCTGAGGCTCCTCCTCCTCAGTAAGCCAGTTCCGCTGCGTTCCCTTCTTGCCGCCCATGCCATCTCCGGCAATAGTGATGCCCTTGTTGACAGCGGTGCTGGCCTCGAATCCCTTTCGGCTACCCATACCATCACCTGCAATAGTGATTCCAGTGTTCGAATTCTCCTTTCTTTGTACAGGCGATTCGTTTTCCATCGACCAGTGACTTTCCAATCCACGCTGAGCCGCTTGGCGGTCCTTGGTGGCCTTGGAGCGACCGTTCGCACCCTTCTCAGCCTGGGGCGATTCATCAGAGATCTCAAAGTGAGGCTTAAAGTGTTTCTCCCTGTTCTTGGCGTTGGTGATGTTGCTTAGCGCACGGGGGGCAGGCGATGGCGCACTACCATCAGCCTTAATGAGGTTGTCGTCATACAAGTGGGAGCCTGCATTTGATCCAGCGCCGCGCTTGTTTATCTGGTCCGGGGATGGCGCACTACCATCAGCCTTAATGAGGTTGTCGTCATACAAGTGGGAGCCTGCATTTGATCCAGCGCCGCGCTTGTTTATCTGGTCCGGGGATGGCGCACTACCGTCAGCCTTCATGAGGTCGTCGTCATACAAATGGGAGGCCGCGTTCGTGCCAGCGCCGCGGTTGTTTCTCTGGACCGGCGATGGCGCACTACCATCAGCCTTCATAAGGTCGTCGTCATACAAGTGAGAGGCTGCGTTGGTGCCAGCGCCACGGTTGTTCCTCTGAACCTCGGGAGATGGGCCGTCGTTGCCAACATTGAAGTGAGTGGCATCATCACGGCGCAGCTGACGCGTGTTTTGCGGAGTCGAAGGGCCTTGGTGATCTTCGTCGTCAACGCTGCTAAGGAAACTCTTGACAATGGTACGGGTAGGAGCTGGCCTCTCGGGGGAGTTAAAGTCATCGAAAGACCACTGGCTGTCATGCTTGGTCTTGGGCTTCTTGTCGAAGGGAACACCAGGCTGGGGTGCGTCGGCGGGATCGGAACCGTCGGCAAAGTCGAAGTGCTTGTACTTTGTCGGATCAGGCTTCACCTTGCGTTGAACAGAATGGATCGACTGAGGTGTATCGGGTATCTCGGGCATATTCTCGTCAGTCTCGAAGAGACGGATGGGCTGGAAGTGCTTCGCGGAACCAGCCTTGGGAGAGACAACGGGCTCAGATGGGGTTGCGACCTCTTCGCGAGGAGCGAACAGAGAAAGTGACGCATGAGGATCGCGCATGGCGTTGGTAGCCTTGGGACGGGTGCTCGTGGAGCCTTGGTTGTCGGTAGCGGGAGTGCCGCCTTCCTTGATGCATCTGTTGATCAGGTTGATCTGATCCTTGCTGTCGCGAATTGGCCAGTTGCGACCGGACCTGCCAATCACCTCGATTTGCCTAAGAAGCGAACCTTGGTCCCAGCTTTGTCGGATTTGTGTGATCTTGCCGTCGCTGTTGAACGTTACGATGTGGAACTGTCAAGGGCGGGGTTAGCACTTGGCTGGCATTCATGGAGGGAGGGGTAACTTGGGAGAGGAAGCTTTGGCAACTCACAATAGTAAAGTTGACCTTGCGATCGGCGACGTAATTGTCATCCAGACCAGGGAGATAGGGGCCTCCATCAATGAGGAATTCGAGGGAGGTGTTGACCTCTAGGGCGAGGGCATCTTGGCCTTCGATGGCATAGAGAACGGTCTCCTTCTCCTTCTTCACCCGGCTGGCGACGGTAGATAAATGCTTTGTGATATTGGATGCGCCGGCAACGCTGGTGGTGGTTGTGATGTAGTGTAGGGAGGCGTCGTCCGAGAGCACAGCGGCGCTTGGTGAACCAAGGAACCTCTTGTATACGTCCTGCAACGACATGGCTGCAGTTGGCGATGTTGAGTCTTGCTGAAGAAAGGATGACAAGGCGACGATGTTCTAATCCGATGCGATGCGCAAAGATAGCTGTGATAGTATCTTAGTGTGGGGGTGGATAACAAAAGCTGTTTGCCGAGAGAGAGGGGAAAATGGAAATTTCCACAAATGTCAACAAGAAGTTGAAGAGCTCCGAGATCAATCAAAGGGAGAAAGTGAAAACAGGAAAACAAAGCTGGAGCTGTTGGTGAAGGGAAGGAAGGACTGGCGCATCCATGAGAGGGCAATGCAAGGTTGGCAGGGATTGCTGACAATGCATGGGGAAGGGAGGGTCCACCATTGCAGTCCACTTTCCACTTTCGCTCCCTTGGGTCCGAAGAAGGCGCAGACAAGTCTTCCATGACTCTATACGGGAAGACTGAAATTCAGCAATCTCTGGGAAGAATCGAAGAGCAAGCTGCTTGTACTGTCTGTGTAGAGTTGAGGGGTACCTAAAACGGCCTTGGTGTTGACCACAAGTTGAGAAATCTTTCCAATCAGAATCACATCTCCCCAATTCGCATCTGCTGGTGATCACGCAGGCACAGTCGACATGCTTGTGAGCTCTCGTGCTGCATTAGCGCAAAAGGTTTTATTGATTGGACGCCCTAGCAACACTCAAACGGAGGGCAACTTGATTTCTGTGAAGCCAGTTGCTCTTTGATCTTCAGTACGCCTATAAATGTCGGACAAGCTATGTCGAAGTCGGTGATCATGTCCAACAGATCTTGTGAAAGTCAAACAAAACAAACTCGTTCCTTGTGTTATCATCCACACGGGAGCCGGGCAACGGATTGGTAGTGGTACGTACCCCAAGGTGCGGGGTTGCACGGCCCCATGTGGTCAAGTCGCATTAACCGTTGCGTTTCAGAAGGGCAGGGGTTAGGGTTTGAAGCAGAAACACGCTATACCCGATTTTGTCGGTGTGGTCCACGGCCACTTGACGGTTTCCGTCATTTTCCTCTCTTTTTTGTTTCATCACAAGCTGAGCACAAATCGAGAACATGTCGATACCACCTTGTGATTCACGACAGTTTGTATACACATGCACAACCCCCGGTATATCTCACGGACCCTTTACCGAAATGACAACCCTGAGCCGTAATAACCAAAGCTCGGCTGTTGACAACTCGACACTTTTCCACTTGACAACATCATCTCCCACCACCAATGCTCAATCTAATGGATAGCGGGAAAAGGCGGTATCATCGGTCTCTGACTCTACAAATCACAGTGATCCTCATGGTGCATAGTCAGCACCGGTCTAGCCAAATAGTTCGTTTCAGGTGAGAATGTCAGCTCTACCGTGCCAAACCGTCCCCGTTGTCGGCTTCTGGTTCGCCAGTCCAATCAGCCTTGCGAGGCACCTTCTTTGTTGAGCCACCTGAACCGCCTGTTGTGCGACCTTGCGGTTTGCTCTTGATACCGCCTGTGTTGCCAGCAACATGTCCGATAACCACTCCTGAGGTCCCGTTCCAGTACACATGACGGGATGGATCTAGTTTCCAAGTCCGGAAACTAGTACACTGCAGTGGGACACATGTGATATCCACATTCCGCATCAGCGTGGGTTATATCATCGCGGCTGCGGTGTGGTTTGTTTTCTTTCTTTTCTTCCTCAACTCTTTTCGCTTCCATCAAGCGAGCTTATTCTTGGAAACCAACCCCATGTTCTAATCTTAATCCCCGATTCGGTCACCTCAAATATCTATCCTGAGATATCCCTCACCTCCCATCACCAACAATCACAGACTACGCGAGAAGGAAAATGCTGGTCCCACTGGTGTTCTCACCCGACCTGGAAGGAACCTCCAAGACATCGGAATCTCGGTCTGAGACAAGATTCAAGCCTCAACTACACACCCAAAAGAATCACAACAGTTACAATGGGACCCGAACGTTGCCCATAGCCACTCGAGTTCGAGCCCAGCACAAGCCCAGGCCAGATTCCGATTCAGAGGCTCAGGACAATGACAGGCCGAAGGGGAAATCGAAGCGCAAGTCAAAGTCCATGAGCCAAGAAGACGAGTCTCCTCTATACGAGATCACCCTCTACTACCCTCACAACCGCGCCTGCACGATATACCGCTCCAGGGAGGACTTTTCGCTCTTGAGAACAGGCCTTTCGTCACGCTCGTCGTCCACCGCGCCGCAGCCTCTTTCCACACAGCCATCATACAATAAAACAGCGGGCGAAGGAGGCCCAAAAGAAGTTGCGAAATGGGATTCGCTACTAAGAAAGGCAGTGGAAAGGTTCGCAAAGAGTGGCCATGGCCGTCACTCGGTTGAATGGTTCTTGAGGCGGCGATTAGGGGACTGTGAGCGGATGGCGAGTGGAAAGGGCACAGGACTGCCGACTGGGACGACAAGAGGGGTGAAGATCAAGCAACCCAGGGACGTGGACGATACGGAAATAACGGATGAAAGACCAGGAAAGCAAGGGGACAAAGTGGATGATGATATGGGCAAATTGGACGAAGAAGCCGCGGCCACGGAGGGAAAATGTCTACATGACAAGAACAAGGAGGAAGAGGACAACGTTAGTTGGACAGATGATGAAATTGAGGTTGTCAAAAACGAATCTGTCAAGGACGAGAAGCGCTATAATAATGGCAAACAGCCAGATCGAGAACGCGATGAAGCCGACGACAACGCGGACGATAATTCGAGAGCAGCAAGACTCAAGGGGAGACAGTTAACGGAGATAGTGATCGGTCTGAACTCGATCCCGATGTGTCTTTCCAAGCCTATCCCCGACCTTGGCAAACTTGAAGGATCGTCCCTGGCCAAAAGGAGGAAAAACAGGCAGAAGATCAAGAATACAGGACGCGCGGACCAGAAGACAGTACCCATTACTGAGGACATCCTTCAAAAGAACATTGATGATGCTGATGCCTCAGCATCGGACTCGGCCTTGGAGGTCGAGACAAGGGAGGAGTCATCATCCGACGGCACAACAGTGCTTACACCAACATCAACTAGCGCTGGTGAGATGTCGCCCGATCCACCTCCCAACCCGGCTCTCATGTACAAGGTGATGTTCTCCCGAAGAGCCTCAGATTCGGACTGGGGTCAGAAAATCCTCAGTCTTCACGAACACAATGACTCGGGCGCCAACACACTCTGATGAGAGCAGAGACATGATTTGATTAGGAGCGGAACGGAGGGCAAGGAAAGGGCAACACTTGCAACATCGAGGCGGTTATAGTTTTCCACCCCAATGATAATACCACATGTAACAATCATTCAGTTTAAAGACGCACACTCCGACCATATTCTCATCCAGATACTCGCCGTGATGTTTACATGAATTCAGGGGCACCCCCATGAGACCCTTGCACTGTTAAGGTTAGGGTAAGGGACGCAGCGGGCATCGACGTCACTAAAAGCGGGATGGACCGCTCCACTGGATCGCCGTAACAGCCCGCCGAGCCCCTAAAAATCCGGGGTGGGATCTGCCCCGCGGTCGAGGCCTGACCTTGTGGGCTGTGATGGAAGGGAAGTCGAGATCAAATCCCGTCACGAAAAATGCGACAACTTTCTCCCCTCCCCCTCCCTCCCTTCTCCCTCTTCAACCACCCATTGCGCCCACCGCACAACCCGATTCACCCCAATTCCCAATCAATCAACAAGCCATAATGGACATCGACGACATCCTCCGCGAAGTCGACCCCGTTTCGCACCAGATCCCGCAAGAAACGCGCGACCTGCAAGACCTGACGCGCGCCTGGGTCGCCGAGCGCTCTACACCCGAACTACTTCCCTGGCCCTCCAATGGCCTGTTCGAGCGCATCAACGACAAGATCAAGCGGCAAATAGAGAAAGTGGAGGAGATGACGGGCGACATGGACCCCAAGACCAATTTTGCGCTGATTGTTATTCAGACGGAGTTGGAGAGGTATAAGTACTTGGTTAGGTCGTTTTTGAGGTCGAGGATTGCGAAGGTATGACACCCGATATCTTCCTCTCTGCTTACAGGCGAATGGGGGCAACTATTGACAGGAATGTTGCAAACAGATCGATAAACACCTCCTCCACTACATCTCCAACGACAACCTCCGAACACGCATGTCGCAAATCGAAGAGGCTTACGCGAGAAGACACCAGCTTTTGTTGCACAACCACTACCTCAACTCGTTTCTCGGCACATTCCCGCCAGCGATGCAGAACTTGAACGACACGGCGGGGAATATTAGCATGATTGACAGCCCTGACCTCGACTCGGCCGTGTTCATTCGCCTGTTGAAGGACGCGGATATTGAGTGTCACGGAGTCGATGTCGATGGTGTGCTCACGGGCAAAGAGGGGGATATCGTTATTTTGAGGTGGTCAGATGCGAAGGGACTGGTGGAGAGTGGTGATGCTGAATTGGTTTGAGGAGGTTACGGGTGAAAAACCTGTCTACAAAGATTGAGGGCTGTTGGGCTTACTTTGTCGTCGACCTTAGTCGATCGCGGAGTTTACGCTTATGGAGGGCTTATCTCCAGGAAGGTACTTAAACCACCACCAAAACAGGTGATTGACGGCCGGAGCTATGGCGAAATGCCAGGTACTTGACCCCGTCAAACTTAGGCGATTACCATAAAGCCGTTCCATCGACATGATCGGGACAAATATCAGGGCTGGGTTGGCAGCTCTGAAATGGTTCACGAGACGGCCGCGGATACGTCACGATGACGTGCGGGCGGTATAAAACCTCACGATGATCAGACGAGCAGAATCAAGAGACGACGACAAAATCTCAGCTACACCGAGGACACATCGTTAACAACGACCTCTTCAACTCCCCGTCATCAAGCATTTCCCAGCCGGCGCACAGCAAAACCTCCCATCATGGCCACTACCGCCCCCGACTCCAAAACCATCGTCCTCATCACCGGTGCCAACCGCGGCATCGGCTTCGAAATCGCTAAGCACCTCGGCACCTCCCTCGACAAAAGCTACCACATCATCCTCTCCGGCCGCCGCCTCCCCTCCGTCGAGTCCGCCATCACCATCCTGCGCTCCCTCCCCAACCTCCACGCCGCCACCACCCTCGAACCCCTGACTCTCGACCTAACCTCCGACACCTCCATCTCCGCCGCCGCCGCCCAAATCTCCACCAAACACGGCCACCTAGACATCCTAGTCCACAACGCCGCCATCGCCTGTTCTTCTCTCTTCACACATGTCGCAGACCCACACGCGCCAGAGATAGAAAGAGGGGAGTGGCATTCCGTCTTCGACACGAACCTCATCGGTCCCGCTCTCCTAACCGACAAACTCCTCCCCTTACTATCCGCATCCCCAAAGCCAGAGAGGAAGATCGTCTTCCTCAGCTCAAAATTAGGTTCCATATCATACACCTTCAACGAAGCTAACAGCCGTAACTTCGACTTGAATTACGTCACGAGGCATTACACCGAGTATAGCGCCAGCAAGGCGGCGTTGAACATGTACGCAAAGCATATGGCATGGAGATTGGGGCATGCCGAGGAGGGAGGAGGGGAGAAGTGGAAGGTCAATGCGGTTTGTCCGGGATATGCGAAGACGGGGTTGAATGATTTTAAGGGGACGCAAGAGCCTTGGGAAGCGGCGGAGATTGTGGTGAGGGTTTTGCAGGAGGAAGGGGGACCGACGGGGACGTTTAGGGATAAGGAGGGTGAAGTGCCGTGGTGAAGAGGAGATTTGGTCAGCCGGTGCGGTTGAGGTTGGTTGGAAATGTGATGCAAAGGGTGTGTCGTGAGTGCTGTGTTACGGTATAAATCGTGGGCGCGAAAAGGGTTAGGGTTGCGAAAGGTGTTTCTGCTCGCCCCGTGCGTGAATAGTGAGGGTATACAGATGAAGCTATTCCCAACTGATGATCTTCATCGTTCGATGGAACTGAGCGTGTGGCATTTGGTGTTCTAGAAATAACGACAGTTCAAGTCACGCAAGTCAATGTAGATCGATAACCCGTGGCCGTTGATCTGGTAACAAGCTTCCTTGGACAGAGCAGACAGACAAGCGCGTGAGCTCGTATTAAACGCATACATAGTAGAGACCCTCCGTACATTTTACAAGTTCAAAGCCTCATCAAAGACTCGTGGGTGGATGCGTGTCCCAGCAGCAGAGGGATTGGACTGAATGGTCATCGGATGAACGGTCGTTGTTTTGTTGGCTAGGAAGTCCCTCGTATAAGTGCGGCTAGACGGACGGCCTTATTTCCGACATGGCACGGCACGACACGGCACGGCATTGTTGTATGTATGGCATACTCGGTCGGGCTCAGGAGCTCGGAGAAGTTTGTTTGGTTTCATGTTGATTTGAACACAACCTCAGCTCCAAAAAAAGATTTGTTGCCTTGCGCAACTGAACTGTCACAGGCCCCGGACTTATGTCTGTGTACACTACGCGTTGCATAACGTGAGGATGCCCGCACTACACTACCGCACTTTGTTTGGGTCAACGAAGCTCATGGACAATGTTCATCCCATTTCCTCTGCTCTCCCTTCGTCTCAGGGTTCGATTCGGCCTCTGTGGATGGATGTTTCCGATGTTGGAGGCCCTCAAGGCCTCGTTATAGACATTTCATGGAACCTATCCCCGACCAGCCAAGCAAAGCCAAGGCGGTGCCGAGAAGCAGTTCGAACCATCTTGTGCTGATCACCCAACCGCCCGTCGTTGGTGCTAGGGAGGAGAGGCTTTTCCCTTCTGTGTCATTGTCACATTGATGGGTTGCGCTTGGCAAGTTGTCCAAGCGTAAAGCGGTTCGGGTGGCTTGGACGGATTTGCAGGCGTGCAGGCGTTGAGTGCCTTGTTCGTTGCGCGTCTGCGTCGTCGGTGCATATCGTCCGTTTGGACATTCCCGCCGCGGCCTGTCAAATCTGCCCAAGGTAGTTTCGAAATCATTCTCTGATGTCTGTAAAAGACAACAATAGAAAAGAGACCAAGAGCTGAGGTGGCCCAGCGTCAAACACGAATTGCACTAAAAATCCGAAACTCTATCCCGGCTCTGATTGGTCATTGCCTCGAATGGGATACCGAATCGGGCAAAATAGCACCACACCCACTTTTTTTTCCGTCGTTTTCCCTTCCCTCTTCCTCATCTCGTTCGGCGCCGGCGTCTGCGAGTCTGCGACGGGAGGACACCACCCACCATCACCACACCACACTGACACACCCGCAATCTGGGCAAAGGATAATTAATGGTGGGTGGCAGCAAGTAATTTTAATTTCACAACACCTGAACACCACCAAGCTAGGGGAACCACGAGAAGTGAAGTGTGCATAAACTTCTGACCAAGATTCTATCCCTGTGACCCTGGGCTTGGTTGCGATATTTGGGGATGGTATAATTGAGTAGACGTAATGGACAACAAAAGGGATCATCGTGGGCAGGGATGACAACCAAAAACATCAGACAATCTCTCTCTCTGTCTGTCCATTTCGCGCCGTCACACAACCTGAACGCTTGTTGAACACAAAATGACAAAGACTTGTTCGGCACTCGAAACCCGAGCCGCCAGTCAACAGCAACAATACGGACACGACATCCTGTCCAGCACAGCAGAACACAACACAGCACAGCAGGTCATATCTCACTGGATCAGTGGATCAAGGCCATCCTCTAACTCATCCACTTTCGAGGCGCATCGCTCGGTTCGTCTGCATCGTGGATCACTTTTCTGGTGGTGTGTCTCCAAAGGGCTAGGTGCTGCCGCTCAGACCAGGCACCCCTGTCCCTGCCTTCGTGTCTGTGGACATGTTGTGGGGGAGATACGCGATGTCCAAGACCGGTCCAAGACCCCCCCGCCCCAGACGGAACTCGGTGGAAATCACAGCCAAACACTCAACTGGAGTCAAAGGCATCGTGACCTGCTTTCCCCCCATGTTCTATCCCTAGCACAGCACAGCTGCTATGCTACCGAAGACAACCGAATCGAGTTGCTTGAGGCGCAGACAGGGATGTCTCTTGACGGACGGTAGGTCACGGTAGGTTCTGGTTGCTACGGCGTGATGGAGAAGAGGGAGAAGAAAGGTAACATGAGGAGTGAAAGTGGTGGCTTGCATGTGTCTGACCGTTTCCGTCCATTAATGTCGTATGGGCCTCTCTTCTCCTTCCATTCCCTTTCCTGCAAACAAGAGGACTATTTAAAACATAACACTCTCTGCTTCCCTTTTCCTCTCTCTTCCCTGTTTCCTCAGAACTTTTCTTGCCCTCGTCCAGGATCCTCGTACCTCGTACGAACCGACACTCGCTTCTCACACTCGCTTGTTGAGATTGCTGTTTACATACACGACGATATAAATATCGGAATACCTTCACCTAATATCTAATACCAACCTACACAACAAAAACAACCGAAAAAAAGCCAAAATGCGCTTCACACCTCTCATCCTCACCGGCCTCTTCGCCCTCTCCGCGAACGCCCAGTCCGGCACCACCTCTGCCTCGGTCCCTCAGAACTCCGAGCAGGCCGCCATCATCAAGTGCTTAGAGGCTTGCCAAGACGGCGATGTTGCTTGCACGAGCAAGTGCATTGCTGTTCCTAATCCTTCTGATCAGGATGTACGTTACCTTAACTCCTCACCCTCTCTCTTCACTTCCTCGCACTTGACCACTCACTCTATCATCGATCATTCATCACTTCATCACTCTTTCTCCACCTCCCACCACCAACAGCTAATTAACATTCTTTCTTCTTCTAACAGGCCAACGACACAAACGACTGCGTAGCCGCCTGCCCAAAGGGCAACGGCACCGAAGCCGACAACGCCAAATACTCCGACTGCGTGCAAGACTGCATCGGACAGCACTACTTCACTGCCACTACGGGCGGAGCTGCCTCCTCCAACCCCACCGGCGTAGCTCCTGCTAACCCCAATAACTCTGTTACCACCACTACGGGAGTCACTCGCACAAACGTTGTGGTGGTGAGCACGGTCGTCAGTGGATCTTTCACTACGACGGTTACTAGCACTAGCACGCCTAGCGCTGAGCCTAGTGAGAGTGGTGCTGCTAGCACGGCGACGGTTGAGAGCACGAGGAGTGCTGGTGCTGCTGGGAGGGTGGCGGCGGTGGGTGGGTTGGGAGGTTTTCTTTTGGGGTTGGCGGCTGTGCTTTGAGTTGGAACAGAGGAAGTGAGTTGGGGTGGGTGAGGTGATTTGATTGATGGCTTTTTGGATGTATCATGTGTGATGGTTATGGTTAATGGCTTGTTGTGGCTTTGGATGACGGACTTAATGAGGTTTTTGCTGCGGCGGTTGGGTCTGTGTTTGATACCTTTTTGGAAAAAACTGAAAAGTTGCAGGTGTAACGAGCGGCATGGTATGGTAGTAATGATCAGCGATTGGAATCACTTCACTTCGCAAACACATATATCTGGACCTGACTTAAATATGTTGTTTTGACCGAGTGTTTTTTTTTTGCCTTTGCCTTTGTTTCTGGTATCACTATTATGTTGTTTGTTTACTTCCTTGTAGGAATGGTGGGCTCGATATCGGTAACCCAGGGAAGACCGAGCTGCTTCATCTCGACGGCGAGTTGGAAGAGGTAATCCAAGCTGTAACAGTACACAGACAACATTCGTTAGCTCGTGCCCAACCACCACCGCAAACACGAGAAAGAAGACATACCTCTCGCACATAGTCTTCGCCTTGTGCACATTCTCCCCCCACACATAAACACCATGCCTTCTTACCAACACCGCATACGTATCCGGATACTTATCCATCGCCTCCTCCAAAAACTCCGTCAAGTCCTCCTCATGCGCCGTATTCTCAATCACCGGAATCCTCAGCGTATCATGATACCCCAAATTCCCACTCTTGCCAAACCCCTTCCCGAAACCCTTAATCTGCTCAATATTGTTGATCAAAAACTCCTTACTGCCCTGCGTCTCCAGGATGAGCGTCACCAGCACCGCCCAATGCGAGTGCGTATGGATACAACACCCGGCATTGCGCTTGGTGAACGCCGCCAGGAACAGAGGCGTGCATTGCGAGGGCTTGAAGTTGGCTGGCGAACGGAGGTAGACGCGTTGGGTCTTGTCGAGAGACTGGGCCTGGGCGGCGAGAGAAAGGACGTAGATGTCCTCGGGCTTCATGAGTTCCTTTTGCACGCCCGAGGGAGCGAGGTAGACGAGGTCATCGGACCGGATCGAGGCGCCGCCGCCTGTGCCGGTCACCCACCCGAGCGTCCAGAACTTGGCGCAGAGCGCGGGAATGAGGTTGGCCGGGTGGTTGGGGTCGGAGGATTGGACTAGGTGGTCGTTGTTTTCGGTAGCGGAGGGAGGGCACATTTTGGCGACGGGCTTGGGCGTCAAACTCGGGGGAAGTTGTGAGTTTACCGGACGGCGGAGACGGTCGCGGGGTTTAGAAATCGCGGACGCGGGGCTTCGGGCACGGAGCGGAGGGGTCGATTTCTATAGCGGCCGTTGACGTGCAAGTTTGACGCCAAGAAATTAAAAAAAAAGTGTGGTCCCGCCCCCAGTTCAGTGACCGGGATCCGGCAAGAATAGCGCCGTGTCGGGGAGCCTCTGCCGTGCGGATCCTACATACCTATCACCGGCTGGTCCGTTTAAATGTTTATGAGGATGCAGTCTCGATATTGGGAAAGCGAGATGAGGCTAAATAGAGTATGAAGAGACTGGTGGAAGAGCCACGTTGTTCAAAGTTTCGGTTGAGCGACGAACTCGAAGGTGACGCAAGAGCTGATTTTGTTGTTTGGGTGCTTCAGCCGGTTCTTTGCAGTATTTCGACGCGCTATCCGCAACTTACATTTGTGGATCTTCATAGACTTGATCTAGAGAGACCATCAAAGGCTCTAGCTCGGAGTCGAATGTCTTCCAATGTCAAGCCAGACTTCTATATGCAGAAGGTAACTTGAAGTGTTCCCTTTTCCATACTCGGAAGCTGGCAAAGCTCCGTTGCCAGAATGGTTAGAGGTATTTGGCCGGGATCTATCAGACGATGATCGAGATCTCGGAATTCACCTTCTGGGAAGACACGGTGGTGGATAAACAACAGACACGAAGCCAACCTTTCATTGTATCTTTCACCGCACAAACACCAACTTATTCACATGAGACGAACATGATTGCCCTCACTCTCAATGCAAACATTCTCTTCACTGGCGAGATAGGACCCTTGAAGTGTCCTCTCTGCATGGCGATGTTCGTGGTCGAACTGAAGCCCCACTGAATATACACGCGCTAAAGGAATGGCTCCAACGCAATTGACCAACAGGACGCTACGGGAAAAAGAGCCACTCAGCACTCAGCATGGAAGCATGTCCATTGCCGCATGTTTCGGTGCCGATAAAGACATTCCGAAGTTGGAGTTGGAGATGGACATGTTTGAAGACCAACAACAACAGTTTCAAGGGAGCCGAGATAAAAACCCACCGTTTGTGCCACATGCACTTTCGTTGTAGCAAAAGGGATGACAATGGCTCGAGTAGAACAATTGTTAGTCCAAGGTTGGCCAATCACTAAAGAGACCCCTGTCCAATCCCGATGGAAGTTTCGAAGCATTTCCACATGTCCCGGCCGACTGGACTCCAAAACGACGCTGAGAGGCCAGTTTGCCATATCCTCCAGGCCTGTGCCCCAAACCTGCTCCCGCAATAATGCTGGTCTCCGCAGGTCCCGCCCGCTGCCGCGCCAAAGCTCCCCAGCAGCTGCCATCTCAGCCCATTAAAGACACGTTGTCACTTGGAAGAGGTTGAACCATCGCCGAAACCTTTAATTCATCACCGAACCCTTTCCCCCATCGCCGCTTGGTTTTCTCTCCTCTTTCCTCTCCTTGTGCCGTGGGAGTGAATATCCATTGCCCAACAAGGTTCTTGTCTCTGTCTGTCACGAACTCGATCTTGACTTCGACGTCTTTCTTTCAGCCACCAGCAACAACCAACCCCTCCATCTACACCTCTACCACATACGCGACTGCGAATTCAGCTTGAGATAACAGCAACTCCGCTTTCATCATGAGGTTCAACGTAGCTGCCGCTGCCGCCAGCGCCGCCCTCCTTGCCGGAGGTGTCAGCGCCGACGATTCCCAGAAGGTGCTCAAGGACGAGAGCTCCTCCAGCACCGTCGCCGAGGCCGCCTCCTCGGTTTCTCCCGTCGAGGTCCCTACCTTTACTGTAAGTAGTCGTCAATGCAGCCTATCTACGCCAACATCACGGACAGCAGCTAACCAATGCCTTCACACAGCCCACCAAGCTCAAGGCTCCCTTCCTCGAGCAGTTCACCGATGACTGGGACTCGCGCTGGAAGCCTTCCCACGCCAAGAAGGAGACCGGCCCCGATACCGAGGAGGAGTGGGCTTACGTCGGCGAGTGGTCCGTTGAGGAGCCCGTCGTCTACAAGGGCATGGAGGGTGACAAGGGTCTCGTTATCAAGAACGCGGCCGCTCACCACGCCATCTCGGCCAAGTTCCCCAAGAAGATCGACCCCAAGGGCAAGGACCTTGTCGTTCAGTATGAGGTCAAGCTTCAGAGTAAGTCGCTATTTCCCGCTACTCGTTTCTCATAACAGGCAATTGCTAACAGACACCGTTCAGACGGCCTCGAGTGCGGTGGTGCTTACCTGAAGCTCCTCCGTGAGAACAAGGCTCTCCACCAGGACGAGTTCTCCAACACCACCCCCTACGTCATTATGTTCGGTCCCGACAAGTGCGGCCACAACAACAAGGTGCACTTCATCTTCAACCACAAGAACCCCAAGACCGGCGAGTATGAGGAGAAGCACCTCAGCTCTCCCCCGACGGCCAAGATTGTCAAGACCACTGAGCTCTACACGCTCATCGTCCACCCCAACAACACCTACCTCATCCAGCAGGATGGCGAGACCGTCAAGGAGGGCAGCCTCCTCGAGGACTTTGTTCCCTCCGTCAACCCCG
Source organism: Neurospora sp. FGSC 26632 (assembly GCA_009804965.1). NCBI lineage: Eukaryota > Fungi > Ascomycota > Sordariomycetes > Sordariales > Sordariaceae > Neurospora > Neurospora sp. FGSC 26632. Next base: position 39,091 of record RAOH01000002.1, on the reverse strand, counting down.
AGGCGGAGATTGACGACCCCAATGACACCAAGCCCGAGGACTGGGTTGACCAGGCTCGTATCGCCGACCCCGATGCCAAGAAGCCCGAGGACTGGGATGAGGATGCCCCGTACGAGATTGTCGATGAGGAGGCTAGCATGCCCGAGGACTGGCTCGTTGATGAGCCCCAGACCATCCCCGACCCTGAGGCCCAGAAGCCTGAGGACTGGGATGACGAGGAGGATGGTGACTGGATCGCCCCTACCATTCCCAACCCCAAGTGCTTCGAGGTTTCTGGTTGCGGCCCCTGGACCAAGCCCATGAAGAAGAACCCCGAGTACAAGGGCATCTGGAGCGCTCCTCTCATTGACAACCCCGCCTACAAGGGACCCTGGGCTCCTCGCAAGATCGCCAACCCCGACTACTATGAGGACAAGACCCCCGCCAACTTCGAGCCCATGGGCGCTATTGGCTTCGAGATCTGGACCATGCAGAACAACATTCTCTTCGACAACATTTACATTGGTCACTCCGTTGAGGACGCCAAGGCTCTCGCTGACGAGACCTTCTTCAAGAAGCACCCCGTCGAGGAGAAGCTCGAGGAGGCTGATAAGCCCAAGGTTGAGGAGAACAAGCCCTCTTCCCCCAACGACCTCAAGTTCACCGAGGACCCCGTTACCTACATCAAGGAGAAGGTTGACCTCTTCATGACCATTGCCCAGAAGGACCCCATCGAGGCTATCAAGTTCGTCCCTGAGGTTGCTGGTGGCGCTGCCGCCCTCCTCGTTACCTTCATTGCCATCCTCGCTGCCCTTGTTTCTGGCGGCAGCTCTCCTGCCCCTGCTGTCAAGAAGGCTGCTAAGGATGTCAAGGAGAAGGCCAAGGACGTCAAGGACAAGGCTGCCGAGGCTGTTGCCACTGGCACTGAGAAGGCCAAGGAGGCTACCAAGCGCAACACCCGCAGCCAGTCGTAAGCAGGCAGGCTGTGGAGTGAGGAAGTTGGAGAAGTGGGACTATCTATTAACGGGTAATAAAATGAGTTTGAGATAGTTGGAAGAGGGAGAGAAACAAACTACAGGATCACCTAATCTAGTTGGGTGTTTTGACGTGACATGAAATTCATTAAGTCCTGAAGCGATACCGGCCTGGGTATAGTTGGCCAAAAGGTTCTTTGTGGTTTGGGTTCAGTTTTCGAAGTGCTCGATCGATATTCCGGAGTATCAGGGGGCGCACACTGTATTCTATCTAGTAGGCTTATCACAATATCTTTTTTGCATGATCTGAAGCAGTTAAGCAGTGTGGAGTGTTGACGTGGTGGCGTTATCTCGACTGATAGTGACGGTGGACTCGGGGATAGTGTGTAGCTCGGAGCTTTGATCTGTGGCTGCTGGGTGTACATTTCCTTCCCAGTCTTCGCTGGGCTGACTCTGGCTGGGATGTGCCTGATGAGGGGGTCCGCTATGAAGACACAGTGGGGAAGACTGATCGCCGTCCGGGTCGCCAGGACAGGGAGAGAGGGTCGAGGGGAGGTCATTGGTTGGTCGGCAGGCGACGGCTTATTCCCGCCCGTCACTGCCAGCAAGAAGCGGGCATCTCCACCTTCTCCGCACTCCCCCGCACGACAGCCATGTTTGCGCTAGGACGACAAGTGACAGTTTGTATCATTGTCCCTGCCTTGTACGTAACAGAGCGATACCCGATAAACCGAGATGGTCAAGCCGGGAACAAAGTTGCCTCGGGCTAACGGTGGTTTGGAATGATATAAGGGCATCATGGCCAGTCCCAGGGTTTGTCTGCACGGAGACCTCCTATCTCTTTGCTGTCGTTGATCAACCAGTCAGCAGAGACCACGGGTAATAGGAATTAGGTCAAGGTAATACCAACACCAGCAAACAGCCTGAGACTGACCTCACCGGCTCTGAAAAGAGACTGCTGTCGTCCCGTGGTTGCATTTTCTCTTCTTCCCTCCCTTGACTTCTTCAAGGACTTCCTCAACCATGCAGCGCCTCACTTCTCGGGGTCTCTCAGCGTCTGCCTCTGCCGCTGGTCGTCGCCTCGCCTCCACCAGTTCACGCAGGGCATCACCACTTCTGCTCGCCTCCGCCTCCAAGATGTCGTCCCCAGTCAAGACTGCTTCCGCCACCGCGGCGCGAAGGATACATGCCACCGCCAACCACCTTCGCCCGGCCGCTGCAGCCCTCGAGAGCACCGCGACCAGCTACCCTACCACCCACGACAAGATCGCCGACGTCAAAGACACTCCTTGGTTCATCGACAACAAGTTCGTCGCCTCCTCCACCACCCAGTACATCGACCTCCACGATCCCGCCACCAACAACCTCGTCACCCGCGTGCCCCAGAACACCGATGAGGAGCTCAAGGCCGCCGTCGACTCGGCCCAGAAGGCCTTTGAGTCCTGGAGGAACACCAGCGTCCTCCACCGCCAGGCCATCATGTTCAAGTTCGTCGCCCTCATCCGCGAGAACTGGGACCGTCTCGCCGCCAGCATCACCCTCGAGCAAGGCAAGACCTTTGCCGACGCCAAGGGCGACGTCCTGCGCGGTCTGCAAGTTGCCGAAGCCGCCTGCGGTGCTCCCGAGCTTCTCAAGGGCGAGGTCCTCGAAGTAGCCAAGGACATGGAAACGCGCACCTACCGGGAACCCTTGGGTGTCGTGGCCGCCATCTGCCCCTTCAACTTTCCCGCCATGATTCCCCTGTGGTGCATCCCCATCGCCACCGTAACAGGTAACACGCTGATCCTCAAGCCTTCCGAGCGCGACCCGGGCGCGGCCATGATCCTCGCCGAACTCGTCCAGAAGGCCGGATTCCCCGAGGGCGTCGTCAACATCGTCCACGGCGCCCACCGCACCGTCAACTTCATCCTCGACGAGCCCGCCATCAAGGCCATCTCTTTTGTGGGAGGCAACAAGGCAGGCGAGTACATCTTCTCGCGCGGCTCCGCCAACGGCAAGCGCGTGCAGGCCAACCTAGGCGCCAAGAACCACGCTGCCGTCCTGCCCGACTGCAACAAGAACCAATTCCTCAACGCCGTAGTGGGCGCCGCTTTCGGCGCCGCCGGCCAGCGCTGCATGGCTCTGTCGACCCTCGTCATGGTCGGTGAAACCAAAAACTGGCTCCCCGAGCTCGCTGAGCGCGCCAAAGCGCTTAACGTCAACGGCGGCTTTGAACAGGGCGCCGATTTGGGACCCGTCATTTCCCCCCAGAGCAAGGAGCGCATTGAGTCCCTGATCGCCTCGGCCGAGCAAGAGGGCGCCACAATCTTGTTGGATGGCCGCGGCTACAAGCCCGCCAAGTACCCGAACGGGAACTGGATCGCGCCGACCATCATCTCCAACGTGACCCCCTCGATGAAATGCTACCGCGAGGAGATCTTCGGTCCTGTTCTCGTCTGCCTCAACGTCGAGACACTGGACGAAGCCATCGATTTGATCAACAGCAACGAGTACGGCAACGGCGTGGCCATCTTCACCCGTTCCGGTCCCACGGCGGAGACGTTCAGGAGACGGATTGAGGCCGGTCAGGTCGGTATTAATGTGCCGATTCCTGTCCCTCTGCCGATGTTTAGCTTTACGGGCAATAAGAAGAGTATTGCGGGTGGAGGCGCGAGCACGTTTTATGGAAAGCCGGGAGTGAATTTCTATACGCAGTTGAAGACTGTTACGGCGCACTGGGCGGCGCAGGACGCGATTGGTCAGAAGGCGGATGTTGCTATGCCTACGCATTCGTAGGTGTGGTGGTTGTGTTGTGTCTGTAGTTGAGGAGAGGAGTCGTGAAATAGCAAGCAGGCAATTTTGGATTCATACAATTCACCGTACTACCTATCGTGTTGTTATAGGGGGGGGGGGGGGGGGGGGGGGGCACATTAAAGAAGCCATTCATTCAGGAAGTTAGTTCAATCAAAGAAACTAGTCCTGACAAGTATTGTCCATCTGATCTGATCTGCTGAGGGATGGATGGATATCCAACCAACTAACCAACCAACTAAACCAAAATGTTCTTCTTACCAGGTAAGGTAGAGTAGAGGTATCCAGAAACGCCCATCATCATACAAAGATACATGCGCATAAACATTACTTGATTGTACCTCATCCATCAAACATGAACATGAACAAGAAGATCAGCTAAATAAACATCAAAGAAACCCTTCCAACTTCCTTCCCTCTCCTACGCTACACTACAACAACCAGGGACTTGAGAAGAAAAAATCTTAAACACCTGGCTTCGAAAACCCACCAGTATTAGGCCAATTCCCCAGCCCGGCCGGATCCCCTCCAATCCGCACATACACCCCCACAGCCGGAACTCCCCCGTCCAAAACAAAGAACTGATACCACCCCGGCGGCGCAATATGTGCGTTGGGCGGCGCGTCCACCGTGCAGGACGTGCCCTGGCACTGCATGTTTGGCATGAGGGTCCTGGCGCCCATCGAGTTGCCGTGGGTGCTTGATACCGAACCCAGCAGCGTGACGGTGATGGCGCCGTTGCGTGCGGCAGAACCGAGGGTGAAGGGGATGGTCTTTTGGTTCCAGTCCCAGTCTCTGTTTGCCAAGGTGAAAGTAGGGCGGGGTTTGCCGTTGAGGAGATAGGGGGGAACAAAGACTTCGACGCGGTATTCCTCTGGGTTGACGGCATCCTGGGGGTCGGAGCCAGAAATCAGGACGCGCCCGTCGAGAAGCGTGATGGCTTCCGAGTGGTACATGCGCGCGATGGTGGTGTTGGCCATGACCGTGATGCGGGAGCCTACGGGTTTGGTAGGGTCGTAGAGCAGGGCGTTCTTGTTGGGGTTGTTGGCGAGTCCGAAGCCGGCGACGCCGTGGTGGGCGCCGTTGGCGATCAGATAGGTCCCGTCGGGAAGGGGGGCCATGCATGGCATGACGCGGAACGAGGGCATGCGCTCGATGACCCATTTCGGGTTGGCGTCGTCGGGACGGGTGGACACGCAGTTGTCGAGGGCGTAGCCGGGGCCTACGTTGGAGCCGCCGCAGATGAGGACACCGAGGTTTTCGGTGTAGGGGTAGCGCTGCGGGAGAAGGACGGCGGCGCCTTCGAGGGGGTAGGTGCGTCCGGATTTGGGGTCGTTGACGGCGCCGGGGACTATAGGCAGTTCTTTGATGGTGGCGAAGGTCTTCTCGTCAAGGATTCTGGCTTCGTTCCAGTATTGGACGAAGATGCCACCGCTTGGGAGGACTGCGACGAAGGGGTAGAGGTTGTTGGGATCGGTGCGTTCGAGCCAGTCCATGAAGAGTGGTTTAGTTCCGGTATAGGGCAAGACTTCGATGGAAGGGACGGCGGCAGCGTTTGAGCCAGTCTCGCCTCCAATCACAAAGATAGAGCCGTTGGCCATGACCATGGCGCTGGGATACCACCGACCGGCTTGCAAGCTCAGCTCGTTGACGTTCTCCTCCCAGTCGTGGCCAGGCCAGTACAGACGAGTGCCGTAGGTAGAGTCTCCAGACCAACCTCCGACAGTCAGCTGGCGGCCTACCTTGTCGGGCAAGGTCACACCACCGGCACAGAAGACATCAGTCTTGAGATGAAGCTCACGGAAGGCAGCGTTGGAGCCGATCTTGGACAGATCGAGCTCATATGCACCTGTTTCGTTGGCAGGACCGGTTCCCCATTTGGAAAGAAAGTTGACCTTGCCTTGGACGGTCTCGGATGCCATCAGCGGGACGGTAACGCCATTGACGAGTAGCTCATATTTGCCCGCCCTATAATCCTGGGGGAAGTCCCACGAGTAAAAGGGTGTTCCTGTCCAGAAGTAGGTTGTGAGGCGGCTACCACCACCGCAGATGGACGATGTCTCACCGGGGCAGACAATATTGCACTCTGATTCAGGGCGTTTGGTGGCACCGGATGTCGCAATGTTGGCCGGATCACCGCAGTAGCACTCTTCTCCATATTCGATGCCAGCAGCCATGTATCCGTATTCGGCACATCGATCGAGACACATCTTGGGCGTCGCCACATTGGGGAACAGTGATTGCCAGAAGAAGGTGCGTTGGTTGTTGATATTGTCTTCATAGCAGCCCTGGTAGGTCCAGTCACCCACTGTCGCTTTCGGAGCTGGAGGAAGGTCCACTTGAGGTTCGCCACGGGCAACAATGGTGAGTCTATCACCTGCGCCGCACTTTTGGCTTGCATCTCCTGGACAGTTGACGCTGCATTGGCTATCTTCAATCTTCGACCCGTTGTTAAAGAGGGAGTTTCCGCAGAAGCACTGAACGCCATATTCGGTCCCGGAGATGGTATATCCCTTTGAGGCGCAATAAGTGGCGCAGACAACCTGAGAATTAGTCTGGCTGTCTGGTGCCTGCACGTTGAGGAGACGGCCAGTGGTTCCCTCAGACCAGCAGCCTTTATAAGCCCAACCAGCGGGAAGACCAGTGGCTTGGGGGATTGAAGACGAGACGGTGGAGCTAGGAGCGACTGTCGTGCTTGGGGGTTCGGTGCCATTTTTGGCATAGACAGACAGTCGGTTTCCAGCGCCACAATACTCTGTGGGTTTACCAGCGCAGGTCATACTGCAGTCAGAGTCGGGTGCGGCCACAGATCCAGCATTGAAGCTGTTGCCACAGTAGCATTCGCGGGCATACTCTACACCAAAGTAGGTGTAGGCGGCACAAAAGGCACTGCAGGCCTCGAGTGTCATCTCATCCGTCGCGGAGGTAGCAGCGCTCAAAGCGCGGTTGCCAGTAGCCTCGGTCCGGCATCCGTACCAGACGTAATTCCCAACAGACGCCGGCTGAGCGGGGCCTTGGGGTTCGGCAATGGCTGAGGATGTAACGGCAACGGCTGAGGATGTGACGGCAATGACGCCGGTGACGGTAGAAGTCGGCGGGAGATCTCCTTTGATGTAGATATTGAGGCGATTACCACCGCCACAGAACTCGGTGCTGTTGCCGTTGCAAAGCGTGGTGCATCCGCTGGTGGCAGGGGCACCGCCGTTGGAAATACTATTTCCGCAGTCTGTTGAAGTTAGCGTGGCTCCTTTGTGGAAAGCTTTGAGAAAACTTACAGCATTCGCCGCCATATTCCACACCCGCATACTTGTAACCAGAAGTATCACAAGCGGCAGTGCACTTGTCCACCGTCATGTTTGCGCCTGGGATGGTACTAACAGCGAAGGTAAGGGTTCTACCCGTTGTTCCCTCTGAGTAGCAACCAAGATGGGAAAAGCCATTGACACCAGGGTTCGCTTGAGGCCCGACGGCGGCAGAGCTGTGAAAGATGGATAGTTTCGAGGAGCCTCCGCACGGCTCTGTTGCGTTTCCTTTGCAAGCCATGTTGCATTGTGAATCTTGGAGCTTGACGGCCGTCGTGGCAATGCTCTCACCACAATAACACTCTTGTGCGTACTGTGTTCCGGCATACTGAAAGCCTCTTGCAGTACAAAAGGAGATACAAGCCTCATTGGTCATGTCCTCATTGTCGGCATAGGTGGCGGCGCCAATGGTTCGGTCGACCTCGGTATAACATCCATCGTATTCCCAAACGCCTGGAAGATTGCTGGGGACGACGAGTTGGGACAGTGTAAGTGGTAGCTAGGCGAACAGTTAGCCATTGGTCTTATGTCGACAAAGCAGACGTAGAGAATGAAGCTTACTGAAGATAGTAAAAGGGAGGACAGAACGGCCCCTGCTTGAATAGCCCTCATGATGGGCAACTGTTATGTCCAACACGACAGCAAATTCAAGGAGAAGGGATACCGAACATAAAGGAAGCAATAACAAGGACGGAGACCATTATAGCTATATATCTTTCATGGCCAGGTAACACCATCGCTGACAGCTTTAGGCGAAGTCAAGCCATGAGAATAAGAGATGGCGATACGAAGTACCAGTGACAGCCCATATCGCTTGCATGTCATGGAGCTGGGGGAAAGGAGGGGATCCCGACAGGGGTATATTTCGAGGGTAGCATCGTGTTGGGCCAGCCTTGGGAAAACATAGATACCAAATGTTTGTGAGTAGCTTTGTATCCCAAACGGCCAACATGGGTTGCGATAAGACCATTAACATGGTTTTTTGACCATTTGACACTTGGCAGAACTAGTGTTTTCAGTAGACCAATTTTGCTCATGGAAATGCAAGGGGGATAGCCAGCACCATGGGAGCAGCCGGTGGTTGTAGCGAGTACGGCATGATCCGTATAGGTAAGCTTAGGTAAGGTACATGAACTCGCGGCGGTGTAGTGGAATCCAAGCAGTGGGTGAACATGATTCCGAACCTACACGACAGTTTTCTGTTCAATGTTGTGTTACCACACTTGTGGCCTTGGATGTATAAGGCCCAACTCATTGTAAGTGGTCATAAAGGTAGAAGCCTGCTGCTGTGAACGAGGCAACGGCTGCACTACAACCTGGAGATGCCATATTCCCGAGTAAAGCTGGAGAAAGCCCATGGCAGCATCGAATAATTCTTGCAGTATTGTAACAGTTGATGTGGAGATTAACTGCAGCAGAGTGACCGATGCCGACTTGTCGACTCGTATCACCCTGGTTGAATTGTATGAGTGTGATGAATGGTGAGGGGAGGTTGCTGCCTTTACAGTATGTATGCAATGGGAAGGAAGAGTAAGTAAGGTACTAGTAGTGACCAATCCTGTCTTCAAAAAGTCAGCCGTCTACGATCAGTCCGGACCCTGACCGGAACCCTGCAAAAGGAAAAGAAAGGTCAATGGCGAGTTGCATCAAGATACATACTGAGAAGACTTGGCCGGGTCAGCCTTTCCAGAGTGCCACCACAAGCCACACGAAGCCCTATGGAATCACCGAGCAATGTGTGCATTCCCACCATCGGGATGGCTAACCATGATGCCATTGGTATGGAAACACAATGGTCCTCGCGGTTTGGCCTTGTGCCGCCATTGTCAAGCCGAAAGTTGCTTGTGGCGCAGAGTTGCTGATTGATGATGGATCTGGTGATGTTGATGAATTGGTCGGTGTGAGTGTCTCGGCTCAGCGAAAAGCCTTGTCTTGGCTGTCTCGAATAATTCCTTTTCCTAGACAGTGGAAGTGGAAGGAAGCAGAGAAGGAGCCGGGCTTCATGCCCTCTGACCAGAGTTCAAGCTCTTGCCTGCTCTTTTCCAATGTGTCTTGCTTCTTCCTTCACAAGGTACCGGGTACCTTGCAGACCGCGGCAGTATCCCCTCATCAAATCCTGAAATTTCTGCACTTCCTTCCTGTGCATGTGCCTTCCCGGGCTTCGATTTTCGTCAAGAGAATTGAAGTCTGTTCGGAACATCAGCCTATGACGGACACCATCCACGTGCGCACTGGACAAAGCCACCGCGACTGTGATAAAGAGGGCATTGGTGCAACGCCATCTCGGTCTTCGCCATCATCTTGTTGGTTGTCCTTGTTCCTGATGCCATCCTCCTCGAGATGGAGTCACCAAGGTGTGTCGCCTGTTCCTTTCGATTTGTGACTGACTATTGCTTCCGGAAAGAGCTGAAAACCATCGAAAAGGTTTAACGTCGATCATCCGAGCCCGCGATGAAACCTCGGACTGGGACACGCCGCGGACCTCACCGAAAACATGTCGCTGGATGGATGTTTCTGCCACACCCTCGTCCTGTCACCGTGTGTGTCGAGAGTCGAACAAGACTGGATTCAGAATGGTGTGGCCTTGTTCGGCTGGGGTTAGGGTTACAAGAGCAGGTTATCCCTCAGCCCCACCATGTCATACATCGAGCTCGCTCTTTTCCTCGCTCTCTGCAACTATCATCACCTTCATCCTGGCGACTGTGATAACTGTGCTACAGCTCAACTGACGCTTCTCCTCCTCGTCACAGAATAATCATACTCCAAAGCGCGACCCAAGCTCAGCCGATCGATAATTACTGAAAAATGCGACTCCAAAGACAAGTTCGGCGGCTCGAGCTGCCCGGACAACCCCGCCATCACCAACTCAGCTGGGCTGTTACTTCACCTGCCAAGTTAAGGGGCGTCTTCTTCTTGTCGATATCTCGCTTTTGGCTGCCTCTAGAGGAAATAAGCGCATCAAAGCTCCAGAGAATGCTCGCCAAGCATCTTCAGCGACTTCAATGTCAGCCTCGGTGGGGAGTAAGTCCGAACTGTCATCAGGGCCCTCTTCATCATCAAGAACTGACGCCGCAAGAGAATCAACTGCAAGATCTCGGGTAATCAACTGCATCTCTTCATCACAAGGCGGTCAAGTCAACATGTCCATCACGAGGGCCCAGCCCTGCAGAGTCAGCATCTTGCCATTTTCCAAAAAGCAAAGAAAAATCTCCGGGGTGAATTCAGGAGCCAATGAATTCCCTTCCTCACGGCTTCTGCACCACTCTTCCTGTTTTTGGTCAAAGTCCGTTCAAACCACCCTTTACGGGACAAGAGGCCCATCAATACAACATCCTGAACCTTGGACTTGGGATCGTGAACGACATGCCATCATCCTCCAAAATGGGAGTTACCGTCGAGTGTAACCCACACCCTTTTTACAAGCCTCCTTCGGCCCTTTATCACATCCAGCATTTCTTATCAAGAGCGAACAACCATCACGCCCCCGCAAAAAGTCCTTCTCTGGCATGACCTGACACTATTAATGCCATGAGCCAACTCCATTGTCTTATCACCAAGCAACCTATTACACAGAGTTATCCTATCTCCTTGCGGATGCCTATATCAGCAAGTCCATCAGTCATCCCGGGCATGTTTACACCGCGATGCCTTGTCGCCCGGAAAACTCGTATCCGACAACGGCACTCTCTTTGATGACACATGTATGCAGGGCATAATGCACACTCGTCACAAAGGGCTGAATCTGACAGCTTGGTGGCGGATGTACCCCGGGTTTATAGTCCCCGCGCGACTTCTCTCCGAATAAGGACATGTTACCCTGCATCAAGGCCATTTCTTCATTTGTGATATGACCTGACTCCGTGCAAGGATACTTCAGTTTGCCGACCGGCCGACTGTAGGTAGACTTCCCTGAGAAGCGTACGCAGTCTCTCCAGACACTGGCCAGCATCATCAGATTTACACCGTCTGACTGCTTTCAATATTTCCTGTTTTGCAACCTGCTGTTACAGCTATCCTGCCTTCGTTCCTACGCAAACATGGCTCGACTCCCTGCCCAATATCCTCAATAATCACTTGGCTTTGCAGTATCGGATATTCTCCTTGATTCGGTTTGGCGCTGATGTCCTTTGGCGGCCAGTTCATCTGCCACCACGAGAGAAATTACAATACCTGAACGCAAATGTTTCTATTTTAGCTTGTTGACCTAACAACATGGGCACGTTCTCACTCTGTTCAGCCGCATCGACTAACCCACCTTGAGCTATCACACTGAACACCCACCCCCGCACAAGACGGGTAGCCTTGAGACTGCGTTCACCGAGCAGTTGGGCCACCTCCTCGGCGGCAATGTCGAACCAAAGTGGAATCTACCACGGTCTGGATTGCAGTTGACCGCGGGGGAGCGTATCGCGTATCTGTTGTTCGGCAGGTCTTTCCTCAAACGCCCAAACTCAGCTGCGCAAGCCCTGTCAGCCTTCGAACCCCCGTTGAACGACGGGACCTTTCATTTCGTTGTATAAGCTGTCCAATACTTTGGAATGGCTTCCAGTTTCGGTCAGTGTGCAAGAAACGCTTGACTCACCTCAAACAGCAGTTGTCTCGGCATCCAGTTGCGAGTTATCCCAGCACGATACAGCAATAAGGAACCAATGAATTTGCCACCAAGCCCCCATTTTTTTCCCCAGAACGCCAACGCAAGCCTCCCATTGCTTTTGGGAGGAGGCTTGCTGTTGTGGCGCCTTCTGGACTCTGATCTCACAGACTACTGCAAAAATTTACGACGACACATCGCGATTAGCTGCAGGAACGACATTGATCCTGATATCTTGCCCCTGACTAGTCAAGGCGGCTAAAATTCAGATAGTGTTCAAGTCATCACATGCGTTAAACTATCGAGGACTATCGCAATCTTGTCGGGGGCGTCAAAAGAAAAGAAGTACATATCGCCCAACGGTGACGCTGAGCGCTAGTGGCAGACTAACGACAATACACAGTAGGAAGACGAACCACTCCTACGACGAATCAACAGAGAAACCACAGCACCCCCCTGATGTCAATGGTCGGTTCATAAGATGAGGAATTGTCCAATGCTTGTTGTCATGACCTGAGCGCAAAATATCTTATCGACAGTGTCTTTGCTGCATATTCCGAGCAAAGTCAGCGTTGCATTGCGCTGCAAGTGGTAAGATGAATACGGGATTGATCGGTTCAAGCGGACGTCGCGGTTTACCTGTTGGTTTACCAGTTACCTAGCTTTGTCGCATTTCAATGTCGCTTTATGACTTTGCGCATCCGTACAATATCCGGATCGACTGTAAGCTTGGGGCCTGTCTGCGTGGGGGAGAAGGTTACAGTGACAATGGGATTCAAAGTCGTCGGTTTGTATCAATAATATGTTTGGGTTCTAACGAGGATGAACAAGGATAACCTTTGGAGCAGGACGCAGAATGGTTTGAACACCCGCTTGTTCAGGATTCCAAGACTCTGCCATTACTGTTAGAGCTCCAAGAAGCGACGATGAGACATCAAACACGTTGGTTTCAAGCGCAGCTCGTAGTTTGTTGCCGGCATTACATTCAAAAAAGACACATTGGCTGATCCTCATATCATCCTCTATCGCTGATCATCTCCTACAGTCAAGAGGCCCTCCTTCAAATGTCTCTTGAAGCAACTCGCCTCGAGACACCCTGAGGGAAGACTTCCACATCAAGCGACGTTCTTAAACGCCAGCAAACAGAGGGAAGTGCCACAAACATCATCAAAGTCGGGGTGAAGTCGTCCAACTCCCAAGAAGGGGAACAGATACCTGATATCCAAGCCATCCAAGACGGAACACTTTCTGTATTCTGGATTCCGTCAGCGGTGTAGGACAAGTCTTCCTTCCCGTCGGATGCTGTCGAGGGGTAAGAGGCAATTTGGGTGTCTCTGATGCCAAAAGCCAGGTAAGATGTTGACAAGTCCAGGAAACCAGATCCCAGACTCCGACCCCATCGCGATCATCTGAATCACAGTTGAACGAGGCAACGAAGCAGACTCATCTTCTTAGTCGAAGCCATCACATTGACCTAAACTTTCTTCTTACTCCCTGTATACTTTCACCGGCTTCGAAAGTGTAGCCCAACGAAAAGTGTGATTGCAAACTGTCCGCTCTGTCTTATGCTGACACAGATTTGTTAAGCTACTTTGACATGCATATGGCAGCTGAAACCAGTTTTCTACGAAAGAGGATAAGGTAGACTCAACATGACATGGACGTCGACTTCGACGATGCCAAGTCCTGAGCTCTTCGTCGGGGCCGGGGCCGGGCGACCAGCGGAGACTCCGAAGAGTGGAGTACTGTAAGCCGGAGTGGAGTGGACCCAAAGACGGAATAGGCCGAGCGGGTACCTCTACGGAGTTTGCCCGGTCAAGTGAAAGTCCCCTAGAATAGTGGACCCCCGAATTTTCACTCGTGCACAGACCAGCAAAGGCATCCCCGGGAAGGGTATAAAATATCCTCCTCCCTCCCCCCAATTTGATTTTTTTTCTTTTTTTTTTTTTCTTCATGTCGACAATACTTCAGTGAGTCTCCCCCCTACTATTGGGATCCAAACACTCTTCTGCAGTGAACAATGACTAACCACATTCACCCACCTACAGGAGAATCATTTCTATAGTATTTGTCCTCTTTTGTGTTCCCTAAAGGAGCCACAGATCCCACCCGGGTTGATGACATAATATCCTCGTTTCCCAACAGTGAGAATCCTTTTATTACTCTCGCTCTGCCTGCAAAGGCGGCGGTCACTGCTTCACGGCGCGACTGTACAGAGAGTGGCGATGATCTGTACCCCGATTTTTCTTGAGGTCTGCCTTCGGGCGCTTGGGCGGGGTGGGTTTCGATGGAAGTCTGACCGGCCTACATCACACTTTTTTTTTCATTTTTTTTTTCTTTTTCATTGTGCTCTTGGGCCTTTTTATTGGCTTGGGACGCGAGGAAGAAAGATGTCTGCTACTGCACTTGCGAGAGTCCTGCTAGTGAATGGCCTGGTCTGCTTGTGTTCTGCCAGTAGGTTACCACTGCCGGACAGTTTGCGATCACATTTTGGCGCCGTCGAAGCCTGTGAAGGTATACAGGGAGCAAGGACTAAAAAGAAAGCCTTGGTCGATGTGATGGTTTCGACTAAGATGATGGGTTCATCTTCCCCTCGCTATCTCAACTCATGGCACCACGCGCTCATTATCACAGTCATTATCATTATTGTTCACTCTAGTCCTACTAGGGCAAGAACAGTAACCGATTTTCAACACCATTACCACGATATTATACCTACTCCCCCAGATATACATGAACCACCTCACCGGATTCACGACTACCAGCAGACTTATCATCAGGCGACTCCAGTAATCGATTAGGCGATGCAGGCCAACTATCCCTCCCTTCCTCTTCTACCTCCTCTTCCACCTTCCCGGTCTCACTGGACACACCACTCCCCCTCTTACTCCCCGGCTCAGTCACCTCGTCAATAATCGACAACTGCGTCGTCCCCGTCCCCGTCTTCCGTTTCAAAAGGTACTCCAAGGCCCGACCGAGGTGAAAGAGCCAGAGGCGGGAGCCACACGAAGCGCGACTGAAAATGAGCCTGCGATAGAGAGACACAACCAACCCATCTCCATCCATCCGTCTGGATAATGTTGATAGGTAGGCAGCTAGTCTAAATCGACGAGCCCTTCGTTCGGTTCCACCTCACCGGCCATGTTCCCTTCATGATCGCACAACGGGTCTCCGGATCTCTATCGACTTCTGGTACCGTCGGACGTGGGTGGGTGTTGATATTCTGAAGCCCGGGCAGGGCCTGTTTGTTGGCTGGCCCTGCCTGACTGACCTTCCGCTTGTCTGTGGCCGCGACAGCAGTGATGATCTCTTCCGGAATGGCCTCGGTCCTTCGTCTCATTTCGCTCTCCGATCCCCGAGTTCTACTCGATGAATTGCAACGGGGTAGTAGCCGGCCCGTGATGACTCTTCGTGATTCTTATTTTAGGTGAAAGCCGAATCGTCCACCGTGAAGTCTCCAGCGGTCAAGGTGAAAGCCTGTCGGTGTTTTGTCTCTGTCGATGTCTTGGTCCGCGCAAGGTTTAATCAGCGGCAGGGCATCTCACCTCTTGACTCTTGGCGCTGACAAATACCTTCCCTCCTTTGTGCCAATACCCGTCGATCATTAGTGCTCAGCCTGTTCTGCCTAGTTTCTGTGCCGATTGCAACCTGGGCGCTAATTAGACCGTGACTCTGCGAGCACCTCACTCAGAGCGGCAAGGGATCGCGGCAGTGACAGTGAGTGGCAGGCAAAAATGAGAGCGACACAACCTGTGGTTTGATGTCATTGCTAGGCGGGATGCCAGGGAGCCCGCCCAACGCCCCATGCACTTCGCCGTTGGACGCGCCGGCGGGGTGGTACGGATGGGCCTCACCGCCCAACCTCATCGCTTCATTGATATCGACATTTGATATCATCATGAAAGAAAACGATGGGCACCAAAAAAAATGGTAGAAGGGTATTTTTGTCGTGGTTTGTGTGTACCTATCTAGATAATCTACCTACTAAATAAAAATGGGAGTCGTTATTGTGAAAAGCGAAGAAAAACATGCAGGTCTACCTCCCCATTTGCTTTGGCTCAGTTCGCGCCCTCCTCATTCAGATCGAGTGTCATGTCCAGATGTTGTAATAACGGAAGTATGAGCTTGTCGTCGTGTAAGTCGGCAAAGTCCCAACAACCACATTAGCAACCCACCCTTCTTCAAGTTCCCAGTGCAAAAAGAAAACACAAAACACCTTTGGAATCGACGACCTCTCCTTTGCTGTCTCGTCTTTCTCGCTTTAAGACTTCGACCGCTTTCCCTCATCCTCCAAGACGACGTGGTGACAAAAGGCTAGTTTCTCTCCAACCTGTTTCCGGACCGGTGACTGCCCCGAATGCGAAGTAATTTTTTTGTCATTTGCGTCTGGAAGACCCGCTCATCCTTTCATAACGGACATTACCAATCTTTCATTTTCCCACAACTCCATGACTCCTGACCTAGGGGGGGTTCGCCTGAGCCGGGCCCTGAAGCCGACCCTATCCATCCGCTTAGAGATCATCATCGTCCTCCTCGTTGGGAAGAGGCAAGCCGGCGGCCTCGTCCATCTCGGCGCGGTACTTCTCCATAAGCTCCTGGTCGACAACGGCGGTAGGGGGAGCAAGGGCGGGGGCAGCAACGAACTCCTAGAGACACTATTAGACATGATACTTTTCACGAAGCTGGGGCTGGGATAACGTACGAGAGCGTTGTTGCCGACGAGCTTGCGAGCGAGCCAGAGGAAGGGCTTCTCGAAGTTGTAGTTGGACTTGGCAGAGATATCGTAGTACTGGAGGTTCTTCTTGCGGTGGAAGGTGATGGTCTTGGCCTTGACCTTGCGCTCCTTCACGTCGACCTTGTTACCGCAGAGGACGATAGGGATGTTCTCGCAGACACGGGTGAGATCACCTAGATGGTTTGTCAGATGTTGTCATATGTTGCGACGGATTCTGAATCAAGGGCGCTTACGGTGCCAGTTGGGAACGTTCTTGTAGGTGATGCGGGAGGTGACATCGAACATGATGATACCACACTGGCCGTTGATGTAGTAACCGTCACGGAGACCACCGAACTTCTCCTGACCGGCGGTATCCCAGACATCGAACTGGATCTGGCCGAAGTTCTGCGCGAGGGGGGGTGGTTAGGTCAGCATCGGGTTCGTCGAGCGAGGGCGCGTGCGAGTACGCGTTTGTTGTAGTCGGGGGCCATCAAGACTTACGGTGCTGAAGCCGAGAGGGTGGACCTCGACACCGAGGGTGGCCATGTACTTCTTCTCGAACTCACCAGTCAAGTGGCGCTTGACGAAGGTGGTCTGGCGATGGCATCATCATGTTAGCGCAACAGCCCAAGCAAGCAGACGGGTACCCACCAACACCACCCCGCAGCGCAGCGATATACTGGAGCGCCGATGGTGTTTTGATGATGCCATCCAAGTTGCGAAGGGAGGAGCATGGGATATGGACTGACCTTGCCGGTACCACCGTCACCGACGAGGACGAGCTTGAAAGTAGGGGTCGAGGCAGCCATTGTGTATGATGCTTAATATCGCAGGCGAAAAGAAGCAGGTAAACAAGTCCTTAGGGAAAGTCAGCTATCGACCGGTCGGAGTGACACAGATGGGCGGGGTATCGAAAGGTTAAATAAGGGCGAGGGAGGGAGGGATCCAAATCCGACTAGAGACGCACCTTTGCGATTTTGCAGAGGGTGGGAAAATGGGTGTGGTCAAAAGAGAGAAAGCAGTGGACCTCAGACAGCCTGGTGGATGATGTTGTGTTTTCAAGGCACCCGCTCTTCAAGGGAAGACCACCAGCCTTGACGAAAAACTCGTTGGGCGGCGGGGTGCTTGTTAGGTGACGGGCACGTGACCAGCCTGGTCAGTGCGGCAACCTCAACCTGATGGGCGCAAACCGATGCCATTCACTCTGCCGCAGTGCCGCCCGTTCGTGTCTTGTATCTTTTCTTTTCTTTCTGTCCTGTCACCAGGTTTGCTCGTTTTCTCTGGAAGTTTCAATTGTGTAACACAAAGCCGAGCATGGTTGTCGAATCTTCGCCAGGTTGCGCACATCATCTTGAGCATGGTTCGATCAAGGTTTTGCCTCTTCACCTGTTCTGTTCTGGTGGGCGCCATACGCTGTGTCTGAGTTGGTTTGTTTTGTTTTGGTTCTGGCTTTGTTACTACGGTGAGGGAGGACCCCTGGCGTCTTGGCTTTTTGGTTCGTCTTTCGAATGCCAGTCAGTCTCAGGTCCGTTGTTCCTTCATTACAAAGCAAATTCCCAAAGAGGCCTCATTTTCAGGCGGCAGTGGTGCATCCTGATTCTTCCCTAACACATTTGGGCGGATTCGGTGCCCAATGACGCTACTCTCGTATCACAATCTTCCTCTGCCTAGCTCCAGGTAACACCTAGTCATTTGCCTTTTTATAGTGGCAAGATATGGCATCCAAGCATACCTCTACCGCCCCAGTCGCGGCGAGGAGTCAGCGTTAGCCGAAGCTCTTGGGCTCGTGTCCCTGCGGTGCTCCGAGAGACCTTGACGAGAATATTTTGCTAGGAAGTATACCCGTTAGCTCAGCATTCTCCAGGCTGGCAGTTACTGAGGGCTGGCAGAGCCTGAGATGACTTACCCCTTCATTACCCTGAACACACTCTGCCACCTTCCTGAGGTTGTCGTGGTTGGACCGGTTGACATAGCCGAAGCTGCGGATCAGGTCGCCAGCCTTCAGACCTGCTGTGGCCGCCGGACTCTTGTCGACGACACTGTTAACCTTGGCGAATGGCTGCTCCAAAACCTCAGGCACCGAATCTGGCAGGGGAGCGGACTGATCAGTTGGGATAGCTGCTGGCTCTTCGTCATCCTGAATGCTGGCAAAGTGTTCATGAAGGCGCTTCTCGATCAAGGCCATCAACTCCTTGTAATCGTTGCGAAGATGGATAATGCGCGACCTTGTTGTTCGGATTTGCGCAACATCGATATCGGATCTGGGAAAGCCATCGGGGGTAAGGAGGTTTGTGTTCATGTCCACGCCGTGCTGGATCATATCATCAGTCAACCTATTGTCTTGATGAAGGCTGGGTTATGAAGTGGACCAACCGAATCAAGCACTCCGCTGAGCGCCTTGAGCTCCCCTTCGATAGCATCCTTTTTGCGCTGGAGCTCAGCAAAGGATAAATGGGCAGCACTGCCGTTGGAAGTAGGGGCAGATGTCGGTCCCGAGGAGACAGTGGGCGCATGGAGACCTGGATTGCTCATGGTGAAAGGTAATGTAAAATCCTATAAAGGGTAAGCCTCAGTTGTGAAGTCATGATGATATCTCGATCTCAGACATGGGAGTACTTGTATGTACCTGTGTGAATTAAAGTTCTCCAGCGAATGACGCGTTGCGGTGGCCTGGCCGAATGGATGCCTCTTCCTTGCTGCGTGAGCTTGAGCTTCAGTGAGCTTTGCTGCCCCGGTCTGCTTGCCGGCCGTGTCCCAGTGGTCGGGTGGGCCGAGAATGAGGTGAGCGGCGGCGCGGGGTAGCATTTCGTTCTCTGGCCCCGCAGTTTTGTGCCATGTGACCAATGGGATGGCAGCTTTCACCTGGTCGACCCGTTCGGACGATGTTGGCCGGGGCTCCCTGGGATGGCGCCTTCCCACCTGTCGCAGGGATGGCCTGCGCTAAAAGCAACCACAAGGGCCACAGGGCTTAGGCGCAGAAGTGGACGGGAAGAAATGGAAGCGGTGGTTTCTTCTCGTCATCAACAAAAAGCTCCCCTTGCCTCAAGCACACCTTCCCTTCCCTTTGAGAGCAGCGGTCAAGGGTGCAAGGGCAACAAGCTCCGAGGAGTAGAACACGGCATGAAGCGAACTTTGTTACTTTTTCGCAACCTCAATTCCTGTCCATGATGGACGTCCCACCGCTCCTGCTGCAGTGCTGCAACTCGAGATGTGCCTCACCCTCACCGTCCCTGGTCTCAGCTGAGGTTTCTTTTTTGAGATATTACCTGACCCACAAAGACAGGCATTTAGAGTTTTCATTGTTTATCCGAAAACTCCAATGGTCAAGTCACGACAGGTACTAGTGATTAGTCAGGCAGCTAGTCGCTGTCAGTCTGGCTCTCTGCCCTCTCTGTACATTACCATAACCCACTCTCAATCGTGTTCCTATGGCACAGTACACGAGTACCCAGTGGTCCAAGCCAAAGACGAACAAATCCATAGGCTGACTTGAGCCACGTGTCGGCAGTGTTGCGGTTTCACGTCCGCTTCTCGCAGCCAGCCTTCCGCTTTGATCGAGGACACATCTGGCCGAGTCTGCCGAGTCCTCCCTTTCACTGCCTTTCAACTGGGACCAAGACGTCCAAGAAACATCGCTGACTTTGATGCCAATGGTCCAGTGGATGCCAATGGATTCGAAAGGCAGACATTGATGGTTAGGATACCATCAATGACGTGCCTTGCGCTAGATATCCAAGAGTGGCTGTCGGCATCCCGCCTTGCCGACGACCCTCGCTAGCACTGTGGCTATCTATCTACCCTTACCTTCCAGTGGCAAGGTTTGAGTTTGAACCCGGCCTCCTCTTCCCGTCCTGTGCTGCAGTGACTCTTCGTCGACGGGTGCAAGTCGGAGTGTTGTTCGTGGTACTACTTCAATTCCACTTTGTCCCAAGGCAGGCAGGTCTCAGCCATCAACAGCAGGAGCGAGCAACAGCAAGCCGGCGAGGAAAGCGACAAGGACTCACTCCTGCCCGGGCTGTCCTGGACTGGGACCGGAGTGGACGGGACTAAGTGGAAGAAAGAGCCTTCCCAGTCACCCTCCTGTTTCGCCCACGGCATCTGGCGATAACGAACAATCTTGCACCAAAAGCCCAAGAAATTTCTGCCCCATTGTTTGTCCCCGACTGGACCCCTTCTTCCCCCCTCGCAATGTTCCGGTTTGTGCTTCATCAGTCGTGGAAAGGAAAACGTTTCGGTGTTTCGCTTCTCCAGCCTTTTTTGGTTTCTTGGTTTCTCGGTCAACTCCTCTCTACGCATTGTGCATTATCTTTTCATCGTCACTGGGTCTTACCGCTGCTTTGCTTTTAAATTACCATGTTTTGATAAGGGCCAGTGCATCATCTGGGTTACTCGACTACTAGGAGAGGACTGGAGCCCAGGGATCCGAGATACTATCTGTGGTGCTGCAGGAACACTTGGACTCGAATCTCCATCACGACAGTCATCTGAGCTTCAACCAAGGTTTCAAGTTTGGGGTTTCGAGTTTCCCTTTGAGCCTCCTCCGGTCTGGTTCTGGCTCCCTTCTTCGTGTTCCTCTTTTTTCTTCTTTTCTTGGAATACCCTCTCGACCACTGGACCCAACCCATGATGGCAGTTCCTGGACCCAATGTCGATATCCATGTCGATCCCGTCACCAAACCTTTACCGCCATCTCGAGGTCCTTCTACGTTACCGATAAGCGCCATTCATACCCCCTTCGACCCCAATGGGAACCCGCTTCATGTACTGGAGGATCCTACGGTTACAGAGGAAAAAGACCTCAGCTCCAGTGTGGTAGACGTGGGCAGACCCAATGAGTGGAACGCTTTGGATACGATACACGACTTTCAAAATGCCGTTGCACATCATCAGGCCCTGGAAAGTAGCAACTATGTCTACCGGGAACCAACAGCAACACCATGCGAGCCCCCAGCCAGTAAACCCTCGAAACCGAACAGGCCGTTTCAAAAGTGGATCAAGACTCTGCACAAACGAGCAGTTCGCCGTCAGGAAGCCATGGGTAACGAGCATGCTTCCACGTCTTACTACTTCAACCTCGATGGTGCGGGCTCGACAGCCTGGGGACCCGGCCACCACCGACAATCATCTTCAACTTCCTCTTTTGGTTTCGTGACGGCCGTCAAAAGCGCCAGTATATCTCTGACTAGTGCCAGCACTATTCTGACGCGCTCCCGGAGAAACACTGTTCGTGGCCAGTCGAGGACAGAACGCAGCAGCAGAGCTTCTCTCTCCGGTGCACGGCTTTCCGAGGATAGTTATTGTCCGGAGCGACAGCTGATGGTGGATCCTGCGGCTGTAGGGAGGTCATTGCAGAGACGCCGGGTTTTGGAGGAACTCGTCAATACGGAAGAGAGCTACATTGGAGATGTGCGCTTCCTGATGAATGTATGTCGCATCTCCATCCCGTCCTCTCCCATTGCCTCTGACCAGTTACTCCCTACCTAGGTTTACGTTACCATTCTTGCTTCTCTTCCCACTTTGCCAGCCAGCCTTCGCTCTTCCATTAATCGAAACCTCAATGACATTGTCGAACTGCATGAGGAGATGTTAGGCGACCTCCATAGAGCTATTCCTCACTCAGAGTATACACAGCTCAATTTCCCTCTGCAAATTCCTTCGGCCGGCTCAGGATTTCGTGGTCATCAGCGATGGAGGAGTCTGGATGCAGTACCAGAAGACAAGGATGGCATTTCATGGCTTCGCCAAGTTCCCGGCATGCTTGCTGATCCCCAAGTTGCTGCCGAAGTTGCCAAGATATTTACCAAGAAGATGAACCGGTTCTTCATCTACGAAGAGTATGGTGCCAAGTACGAGCTCATGATCAAAGATGTTGCTTCTGCTCACAGGACAATGCCTGCTTGGCAATCTTACCAAAAGGGCATTGAGATTTTGGCCTGCTCTCTTGGCTCGGCTAACAGCCAGGATGATAAAGAGAGAAAGAGTCTAACTATAGGAGATCTGCTTATGAAGGTGAGTTGACCATACCAAGGGCAACACTCGTGGTTTATACTAACAAGGTCAAGCCGATCCAACGGGTATGCAAATACCCATTGCTCTTTGCTGAGTTGCTAAAACACACCCCTGAGGCAGACTGCCCCTATTCTCATATGGAGATCGAAAACACACTTATCCGGTTGCGTGAGGCCACCGCAGAAATCAACAAAGCCACGGATGATTCCAAAATCAAGTCAACCCTGGAGAAGACATGGATTCTCCAAGACCGCCTGGTATTCCCTAATCAGCAATTGGACGCAGCTTCAAAGAATCGCATTCGATCATTCGGCCATATTCAACTGTGCGGAGCTCTACATGCCTGCTGGCAGACGAAAGAAGGTGTCAACGGACAGTACATGGTTTCTCTACTGTACAAAGAATGGTTTTGTCTAGCTACAGCTAGCAGGACTGATCAGATATACACAATCCAGGCTTGTATTGCTCTGAGCAACGTCAAGTTGGAAGAAGTGGACAACGGTCGAGGTATGAGATCGATGCTGTCAGATGCCCCCATCCGTGTGATCCTCTTGCTGACGTATCTATAGGACTTCAATGTCACACCGCGCCATATTCCTGGAAGCTTGTGTTTCTCTGTGATCACCAGTTGTACGAGATCATCTTGACAGCATGCACGCCGAAAGAGGAGACGGAATGGCGTACACGCCTCGGGAACCAGCAGACCACCGAAGGTCAAGACCAGATGCAACCGGCAACCTTTAGCTCGCTTTCGCTCAATATCAAGACTCTGGGAGCTGTTTTTAGAAAGCCAGGTATGTGGTCATAGCAGCCTGCAAAGGTGCACATAAGCTAATCATCTCTTTTGAGCAGGAACCATTGCCAGAAAGATATCGATACATAGAGCAACCACTGTTGGGCCCAAGTCACCGTTATGCCAAGTGATTCTCAAGAATACAAGCGTTATCAAGGATGCACCCGCTTCGGGGACAAGCTCCTCAATCAGCCGATCTCAATCCCTCTTGACCACCAATACCCGACTGCCAGTCCTTGCGCCATCCCGTGAAGAGCGGGCTCGACTCGAGGCTCTGCTGTCAGATGTCTGGACCCGGGACATCCTGCCCTTCCCGGGGATAACGGCCCGATCCCGAAGCGAGCAGCTAGTCCGAGCATCAGCGTCATCCATGATGCGAAAACTCAGTGTGGTGAGTATCACGAGCAGCTTCACCAAACGCTCAGCCAGTTTGACCAGTCTTCCGCGCAAGGGAGGGAGTGGCAGTAATGGCACGGAAGATGATACTCTTATCGGCTCCACTCCCACCAAGGGCACAACAAGCCCCAAGGCCCTGAGCAGAGTCTGCTACAAGTCGGAGGAAACGAGCCGTTCTCTACTTTCTGTGATACCCGATAAGATCGAGAGACGCAGTCCCATGCTTCGCAGCGCGTCCGACTCGGTGGGCAAAGAGATGCTTAGTGTGGTACGTGGGTTGGGCCGAGTGCGCGTTCGGTCAGAGAGCGAAACTGAAGGGACACGGATGGTTCATAATGGTTTCTCTGGTATCCTGCAACATTCGTCGAGGGACAGCTCAAGGGCGCCGAGTATCCAGCAGTCGAATCTCAGCAAGCAGTCGACCAGGGAGATGTCTGTCAAGAGGGGAAAGGAGAATAATGGCTCGGCTGCTGACTCGGCTAGTGTTAGAGGTAGCGGGAATAGTACTTCATCCGGTGACTCTGAGTACAAGGCGTCGACGCCGAAGAGGCTGGGGAAGAGATCCAAGACGTCGGCGTCGTCAGGGGCAGGAAATAAGTGGGCAAAGATTAATGTGCATAGGGAGGTTGTGGTGCAAAGCTTGAGGAATCTGTTTCGTTGAGCACGGGAGGTAAAATAATGTCTATTGTGGCAGGCAAAAACGTTATGATGGGCGGTAAGGGTAAGACGGTCGGCATTATTGGGTTGGGAAGGTGCTCGGATAAAAGCATTTTATAATACCCGCTTGTTTTCTTTCTCATGATTATGGATTTATGGTTTCACGGGCTTATAAAGAACGAACAACGGGTGATGAATACCGCCTCAGTTACGAGGTTGTATGCTCAAGAGTGTGTCGAAATGGGTGGGCAGATTGTCAACTCAAAAGTTATCAGATACCCGAATGCTATGGTGTCGCTCGCTTGCTGGTAGAAAGATAATCGCTTATTCGTGGGTCTAAGTATCATCATGATTCAGAGTAAAACACCACTAATATGGCCTGATGTTTTCATCGTGATCCAAAATGATGGTGTTTACTGTTTCATGATGAACCACAATGATTCGGAACGGAGCATCCTCAATCCGATACTGGCCAAAGACCACCGGCAAACACTCACCGCCCGCAGATCGGTCGGTCAGCAAATGTTGGCAGTTGTCGTGAGTGCCAGATGGAAGTCGCGACTTGACGACTGACAATGACGTAATTGAGGTCACGAAAGCTCGGCTGCAAGGTACCGGCAAGCAATTCACTCTGAAAGCTCCATTTTGGTGGATCCAAGTCGCGATCTGGAACCTTGAATTGTTTACAAAGAATACGCGCAAGACCCTCTTCCATTCCAGGTGTTTCTTGAAGGGCAGGAAGGGTAAGGGGAAATGATTTCATCTTGAGGGAACTGCCATGGTCAACAAAGCTTGGTCTCGCTGAAAGACCCAAAAAGATCCACAGGGCGGCAGCGCTAGCTCTCAGAACCCGCTGAAAATGGATCTGCGGGGCTCTTCCCGCCCCACCATTTCCCTGTTAGAATCGTGCCTGCCGCAGCAGTGGAGCAAAAGTCAAAGGGATCCCCGAAGCGTCACCTATGACGTAGTTGTTGTCTGTTTGCTGCTGGCTCGGCCAACCTTCGTCTGTGATTCTGCCGTCTTTATAATCTGGTAGGTGCGAGGCAGAAACGGACAATAACTTTTCCTCTTCTCTTCATTATCATACCAATTCATCAACGACGAACTATCACGAACTTTTTACGACGACGACGATCTGATCAAGTTAATAAGGTGAGTCCAATGCTTGTGCACAAATGCTCTCCTTCCTAGATCCTCCTCATGCGAAGGCGGGTGGGTGGTAGACGAGCTGCGACTGGGAGGTTCCATTCACTCCCCCTGATTGGAGCTGAGGATGGGATCACTTCACCTGTTTGTCACGCGATGTCCATTCACTTGCCCTCTGCCATAGGATCGCATCAATCCTACCCGCACCGCGACAGCAAAAACAGCCAACTAACCTCGCCCGCTTTTCCAGACTTGACAACCCCCACGAACCAAAACAACAACACATACCAAACCAACTCCCAACACAAATCCATCCAAAATGCGCGGCGGTGCCTCCGAGACCAAGGTCCACTACAAGGGCAACAACGAGGACTTCCTCGTCTTCGTCGACAGCAAGGACGACTACAACAAGTGGGTCAGCGACAAGTCGACTCCTTTGGCCCAAGTCGTTTCCAGCTTCGATGTCTTCACCACCCACAAGCAAGGCAGCCAGGGCATCTACGAGGCCGCGTCCAAGGCGATGCTCGAGAACGAGTTCGGCACTCACAACTCAGACGATGCCATCAAGCAGATTTTGGAGAAGGGAGTTTTGCAGGAGATGAAGGTATTTTTTTTTTTTTTTTTTTTTTCCCGTTCTCCATCTGGGAGGAAGCTTTCTTGATGCCAAATGCAACGACACATGCTAATTATGATGGGAAAAAAACAGTTTCCCGAGCGCCAAGGAAACAGGAATGACGCCAACGTTGGCGAGAATGTGGGGCGTTGAGCACCTCTACCGCATGCATATTAGGGGCCAACACTCGTAAACAATGACACGACACGACACGACGTTCTTGAGCGGAAAGCATTAACTCAGTGAGCCGGCGTTTTTGAGAAACAGGCTGGGCTTGGGCTTGAGCTGGGCTTGGGATTTGGAGTCGAGTTGGTGGAGTAGTGGAGTGGATGGAGTGGATGGGAATGAATTAGAGCAGCGCTTATGACGATACCATATTAATGATGACTGCTTGATTCTGAAGAACAAAACATTTGAAGTTTCTGTGCGACGTGTGAAGGGCGCGTGAGTGGTTATGGAAACAATATGCGCTTGTGGTGCATGGAATGGCAGGAGGTAAGGTTTAGGCATTGAGTATCGAGGAAATATGGCGTGCTTTCACATCGAGGAGACAGAACACCTGAAAGAGCTTTGAGGGGCATTCGGGAAGTGCCCAAGGTATTTCAACTTCACCTTCCAACATCATCCACTGTCAATGCTTCCCTGGCCTTTCGCATGGCTGCGGCGCAGCTAACCAGAGCGACCTCGACATCCCAACCTCAAACATGGCTAATTCGCTAATCCATGTCCCTGAACTTCATACCCAAAGGAATGAACACGAGTGCGAACACTGACAAAGTTTAAATCACTTTTTCTCTCTCCTTGACTAATCATGACTAGTGCTCACTCCTGGCTATAAATACTCTCTTGGTTCCAAAGTAGGCGAACGGCCAATTCTCGAGGCCTAAACCGCGACAGGAAGCGATTCGTCAAGCGCGGCTATGTACTTTTATGTATACCCGCGCGGCGCCAGTTGGTCACCCAACTCCAGGAATGCCGTTTTGCCGTCGAGTGACAGGCTCCGACTAGGTATAACGGGCGCGAGAGTGGGAAAAATAGTACCTGGAATTCCTGACTGGCGCAAGCAATCCGTCAAACATACCTACACGACCGACTGAGTCGGCTGGCTGGGAGTGGAAGCTTTCACACCTCACTCAGTTAGGTAGGCTAAGAGTTAGGCGATTGTTAGCGCTTAATGGAGGTAAATGCTGATGATACTAATGTTGAAATGTTCAAGCTGAGGTTCGAGCTGAAGCTCTCTTCTCGTCGCGGTTAACCGCTTGCCGACCGGTCGGCCGCCTGGCCACCCGGCGGCGGTAAGAGATGAGGTCTGTACATACGGAGGCTCTGCTTCTTTCTGCATGGATTCATGGTCTACCTGTTTGGGTTTGGTTGAAATGGTTCTAGCAAGTCGGTTTCCACACGAACAACGAACGTCGGAGGAAGGGATTGAAAATGACTTATCAAACGAGATGCGGCGGCTCTAAAAACGGATCAAGTTCGATTACTCGGTGATGAGTCCGGTGGTGAATATCGACGAAGGGTTCGAGAGTCCAGGCTTGTAGGATTTTGAAGGATCCTCCTGCGTGTCTCATTCTCTTTATATATTCTCAAATGAGAACTAAACCCCGATGACAGCTGGGAATGATTGGATTTCAAGTAAATAGTCTTCCTCTAATATCTTGTTGGTGAATTTTGGCCTGCATCTTCACTTCTGGTTGGGTGGAAAGGTCGAAATTAGGACGAATGAGGAAGGATCAGATTCGTTGGCTGTGGAAACCTCTCGCTCCTGCCTCGGTCTCTACGGGTTTTTCGAACTCGGACTTGAGGTTTCAAGAGAATCGAAATTGGCCATGAGTTCAAGCTGAACGTGAAGAGTGAGATATTTTGAGACTGGATTGATTTAGACGCTGAAGTATGAGGCTGGTTGAGTGATGGATTCAATAACGGGCACTCACCGATACTATCCTCGCCTACTAGTAAGGTACACATAAATTGTCCTGGCAATTCCGTCACCGGGGCCTCACTCCCTGTTCGACTTCAATTGCCTCGTTATTGACCACTGACCATCTAGGTAGCTTGTGACACTTCACCTGAGTCCCGACTGTTTATTGTCTTGGTGGATCACGGAAGAGCCTCAACCCGATATCCACCATCACATTCCCCCATATTCCTCGAGATCGACAGCCGACTTCGGAACGATTATCTATTGACATCATATGCCATTCGATTATCTCTGTAAAACACGCCGATCTCTTTCTTCTCAAAGGAGGAGCATTATCACCACCATTAAGCCTCGCATAAGCACGGTAGGCGCTAGTGAAACTGACCAAAAACACACCGAGGGCCTGAGCTGAGCTAGTGATCCCCTGTCAGATCAGGGGCTCACTCACGATGCCAGGAGGGGGAGTGAACAGGTTTGGTTCTTGCTTTGGTTCATAAGCAGAGCTGCCTGCCCGCCCGCCCCTTGAGATGAGCAAGTGGACGGACGGTTGTTCTGCTCGCAGCAATCATCTTTATCTTCACTGAGTTGACCGTTTACATACCAAGGTACATAGAAGCACGTAACACGTAGAAACTCGTCGTCATAAATGTGAAGTGTGTATGCATTGTATTCTCTCTTTTTCCATCTTCCGTTTGTTGATGCTCTCTGTGACCCTTTTATCACCGTATTTACAATCCTCCCAATGCAATTCGTTATCATCACCATCCTCCCATCTTTTCCCCTATGTGCTCTCTCTCTCTCCTCTTGGGTATCATCTTCTCTCAGTCATAAAAAGTCTGTAATCACAAAACGCCGTGTGGTATCCAAATGCCAAATGTCTGACATGCAAAATTGATGCTATATAGAAAAACGACAGGAAGAAGAAAAAAAGAACCATGACGCTTGCTGTGTGTGCATCGATAAGCCAAAAATATGTTTGAGGTGTGTATGTGCTGGTTTTGGGATTTGCTCGTATACGATAGCTTCCTCCCTTTTCATGCCAACATGACAGTCCCGCGCGCAGCTCCGGTTCGCCATGGCGCCACTCTGGAGGTCGTCGGTTTTTGTTGTTGCTGTGTCATTAGGCCATGTTTTTGAGATGTCATGGATGAGCGAGTCGTATAGAGTCGTGTTATTCGTTACCGGATGTTGATTGCTGGATCGCTGATATGTACGATTGTGGGTATTACACACGTCCGGACTTGCCACCACGCTGTGGTAGTGTCCAAGGCTTTGCGCAGATCATCTGTTCACTCGAGTTAGCAAAACGCCCTTCAACCAATTCTCATGACGAGGAAACTAACCTCTCCCTCACTGTATGCCCAAAAGTACACGCCCAGTCCAATCACCTGATAAATAGCAGCGTTCGTCCCTTGGTAGATGAGCGCGGCAGCCAGCGCGGTAAGTGGGAGGACGGCCAGGCGGGCCTCGAGACTGCGGTGAAAGCTGGATCCGGCGATGAAACCAAGCGGCCACTCCCAAGCGATGAGCAGGAGTCCGAATATGAGGTTGATGATTTGCAGGATCGGTATCGGCTTGACGGCGGCGTCTAGCGTTTTTGTAAGGAAATCCCAGAAGATCTTGGGCCAGAAGAAACCCTCAAGTGCGGCTGCGACTTGGTCTGTGAGATGTGTTAGTTGAGGTGTTTGTAAGACTTATGATAAAGGCACACATACAAGTTCCAGCGGCCAGGATAATGAGTCTCGCCCAGTGGTTCTTGATGAGTTTTCCCATGTTGACGACTGATTATTGATAAACGTGGCTTCCTCTCGTGGATAAATTTCCCTTTCCTTCGAACTGGCTTGGCTTCCAAGTTGACCTTTTTGTTCCTTGCTCCTCTAATTCGGTATCCTTCGCAGGTGATGATGTCTTTTTCACGCAACGCCCAATGATGATGATTTCGTCCCAGTCCAATCACTCTCGTATTATCCAAGCACAGACGATGATGCAAATGTCGTAAATGTCGTTTTTTTGTAGCGATCCAGCGCGTCAAACAACCAAGCTTCGAAAGAATGGAAGCAGGTAATCCCGACCTGCGGTTAAAGAAGCGAAGTAGTTGAAGGAAAGGGTTGTCGATGTGAAAGAAGGCTACCGACGTCCAGACGAAGAATGGAATGAGAGAAGAGAGGAAGGGAAGCCAAGAATTAAGCGGCCGGGCGGGGCCGAGGCGGACTAATATTGGGCAGGATTCCCTTCTTCTCCGGTGATGGATAACTGGCACTCGCCCACCCGGGGGGGTTCGGGAGAGCG
This sequence comes from Neurospora sp. FGSC 26632, assembly GCA_009804965.1. Classification (NCBI taxonomy): domain Eukaryota; kingdom Fungi; phylum Ascomycota; class Sordariomycetes; order Sordariales; family Sordariaceae; genus Neurospora; species Neurospora sp. FGSC 26632. The sequence continues at coordinate 8,911 of RAOH01000002.1, read as the reverse complement.
TGTGTCGGAATCGACGGGGTGGGGCGCAAGATTCACCGATGTTTTAGTGTGTATCGGAATATTGCTAGTCGCTGTTGTTGGAGATCCAGGTTCTGACTATTCGGTCTATGGCAACAGCGGGCATCCGAGCGGCATCTGATGTTTCCAGGGGAGCGGGAGCGTGTTCTCTCAACACAATGATGAAGACAGATCAAGGCACCTGGCCTGGGCGATATGACGGTGGTGTTATGTGAGTATGAAGGCCGGAAGCGTCGGTATCCGAAGCGTCTGAGGTTCGAGGAGACGAGGCAGTCCTTGCATAAATGTGCATGTGTTTGAGGCCGACAGACTTTTTGGGAGAAGGGGGATAAAGAGTGTATGATCTACGAAGGTCTGGGACACATGGCAGTTTTACCAAGACCAGAGTTCGGTTCCGAGAGGGGGTAGCACCTTGGCTGTGGATGTCACTGTGTGGGGTGGTGATGGGATGGAGTTACCTACTAGCACTTGGCAAGGGCTGGGCATTGGCTGGGCAAGATAGGAACAGGCCAGGAACAGGCCGAGACCATGAGACCGCCTTGTGTCTCTGGTGGTTTTTGTGAGGCTGGAGGCGGGCACATGGCCTTCCGGGGGTCCCTGGGCGGTTGTTGACCTCATGTCTTACGGGTCTTTTCTGAGCAGAAAAAGGAAAGCATCTCATCTAGTATGAGGTAATGTGTACCACTCAATTGGGTGCAAAAGGTGAGGGATTTGAGTGAAGCAAAAGACTGAGAGGCCACGAGAAAGAGTTGTCGTCGTCCACACAGAAAGAGCCCTGCGGTTCCTGGCACCTTTCTGGCCCGAGGTGCCCCTGCCGTCCGACGTGACTGGCGTTAGCGTGAGCGGTTAGCAGCCGGGGATTAGCCAATCAAATAACATGCCGCACTACTCTCCGTTGCCAAGACAGGCGCAAGACAGGGGCTTACCCATGCAATGTGACCCACCTATAACGTTGAGCATCAGGGGTCTTGTACCTTTGCGATGCCGTCCTGTAACTCGACAGCGCTTCACCAGTGTCAAGTGACAAGCCGGATGCCTCCTTTGCGGTTGGCCGGTACTTTGGTACTTATGGTTGAATATTTCTTCCGGCGTGCACTGTCGACGCATCGATATCACGGCTATTTTTGGCCAAGATGTTGTTTTCAATGGCACATTCGCCTTCAAAAAGACATCGTCAAAAACATTTGGAATCAACATGGCCTTCTAGAATAACGGCACAAGACAATTGCTTTATTCTTCGGTAGTGTTGATACTGAATGCAACATGGATGGGCTGAGACAGCTGCTGAGGCAAAAGACGTTTCGAGATTTGGCTCCCGATCTGGAATCCCACCCGAGCACAGACCACAAGATTTGAGCAAAAAAATGTATCACCATGCGGCGACAACACGGTTGTTTAACGTCGTACAACCACACCTCACAAAGTTTGAGACTCTTTTCCATGCATTCTTTATGCTGTGACGATCAGAAGTGTCTTTGATTCCCACCACCGCATTTCCCAAGTCGATCCGATTCATTGTTTTCCAGAGTTTGGTCAAGTGGAGTCCATGCCCTCTTCACTTTCTCTTCACCATCAATCACATCGGCACTTGTTTTCATCACCTCGCTGACCTTGATGACCTGAAAATCCCGAGCAATGATCTCTTCACCGCTCGATATCTCTTCGGAATCTGCCCTGCCTGGTGTCCTCTTTTCAAAGACACCCCAGTCATCACGCTCTCGCGAACTCGCATATGCACATCGTGCCTCTTTGCATCAGACAAGAAAACCCACACAGTAAAGTGCAACGTTAGACCGGGCGGTTGTGCGCTGCTCGTCATTGGCCTCTTGACCCAGAACAGGCGGAGAACCACATGGGATCCCACAGTGTCCCCGACCGCACTTGAACCAATTAGGGGTCCCCCATCACCTCTTTTCTTCTTCAACCCTCTCCATGCCAGTTGAGATCCTGTTCGCTGATCACAAAGATATATAAAATCATCTTATCATCCCCGACTTCCAACCATGATGCACTCCACCACTCATGCCGCGTCATGCGCTACCCTTATTTCACCATGGCTCCGGTCTTGGGATTTAGGTCGGTTCTCGGCGACGTGATTATTGCCTTGTTGTGATTGTGATTAACCGGGTTATCACGCAACACACATGGGACTCGCAAGACACCCACCATGTGGTAATACCTAGTGGGTAGCCGTCGGACGAGCAAGATTTCAACGTCTTGTTGACGATGACCATGAGCCTATGAGAGTGGCATCCGAAGACGAGAAGGAGATAACCTCGGCCAAGTCATCATGATGGACATCACGCCCAGCAGAATGAACCCTGGGCAATGGAGGCAGAAAGCCGAAAGCGAAGTTTTAAAGCGAAGTTTTCACTTTGCCACTACACCTCAGCCGCATTCATCCACCACTGAACAACCCATCGCCAAAGACGGTACGGTACGGACGAGCAATCCGAACCCAATCGCGGCATCTTCTGGTCCGAGCCGTGCCCTCCATCCCTTTTCTTTTGGCGAAGTGAAAGAACAATGGCTATGGTTCTGTGCCTCAGCCTCTTGGCTATCCTTCCAGCTACATATGTTGTCGGTAGTGCCGCCAGGTCCAGTGACCAAACCCGCCAGTCCCAGTAGGATGGATAGGAAGCGCTCCCCGGGATTCCAACCAACCGAACCCAGTTAGGTCCGGCGTGTGGTCCAGTCCAGTCTGGCCTCGACCCGCCGGCCTGGCACCTTTTTGCCTCTCTCGTCTCTTTTGGGCTTTGGTGTTCCTTCTTTCGGTTCCTTCCTCTCTTGTGCTCTCTTGCTCAGTCAACTCCCCGGATGAGAATGAATGTCTAGGGCGCCAAAGATAGTTTTCAGCTCAAGATCAAGTGATAAACACGTGCCGGCGGACCTGCTCTCTAGCGTCGTCGTTGGGAGGGGAAGGGAGAAAAAAACACCATGACTTGAAGGGTGTATGTAGTCCATAATTGCAAGGCACGTGAGGCTACAAGTTCGGCGGTAAGCTGTGCCTTTGGACTACATTAGCTCCTTCCTTGGTTTCCTTCTCTTCCCCCTTTCATGCTGTTGGAAATCGTTCTTGGAATTATGCAGGTACAATGCTCTCTCGGCGCTTATATTCGTACACATATAGGTCACAAGGACCCTCCCTCCTCACGCTCACATCCACATGGGAAGCTTTCCACCAGGTTTTGTTGTGACGACTTCGTTGTCGTCAGTCAGCATCATCACAGTGCGTTCGTTAGTCACTATCACGGTGACGGGATATAAATAGAGACTCTTTATCCTCTGCCTACACTGCATAACTTGGCTGCGGGATACGGAGAATGGTCCAGCTTGGGAACCACGACCGAGAAAAGCTGATGCCTAGGGGAAGGGTATTGATGCCTCAAGAGATAGAGATCACAAACGGCATTAGAAGGGAGGGAGGGGGTTACTGAAGCTGAAGCTGAAGTTGTCTCATCCTAGCGCCTAGCGTACAAAGGAGATGGATTCATGGAACGTACGGGCTTGGAGTCCTGCAGCTTTGTGGTCAACGACAAGATTGCATGCCTCAGTTGTCGATTTCGGATTTCACAACCCATACTTTGTCTGTCTACCTTTCTTTCAAGTGTCGTCTATCCGGATACGTAGTGATCCGGGGATTCAACTGCCGGCACTTCCGTTTGGTACGTGGAATGTTCTACACAAAAAACGTTTCTGATACCGGACGGAACATGACAATGCCTTATCGAATCAGAGCTCAGATCCTCCGAGACAGGGGCAGTATTTACGCGGGGACAGAAGATTGGATGCGGTTGAAGGAAAGCGAAGCCAAAAAAAAAAAAAAAAAAAAAAAAAAAAAAAATTATTTTATTTGCAACTGAAATTGATGCGATGCCTTTGACAATGTCCTCAATACCTATACTCTACCGGTATACCAAAAAGCAAAGCAATGACTCTCTCTGTCGCTCTTCCTCCCTCTGCGTCATCGCTTCAGAGCGATGATTTGCTTTACATATCTGCCGTACATTCCTACCATTCCTTTCAAAATCGAACCCCTACTGACCATATAAGGGATCTGGTTGGTTACTCTTTCCAACAACAACAACCGCTTGATCAGATGGCACAGCGATCTACCGTTTGACTCCTTAAAACTCAAACCGATTGCCTGTCCGGATCGGGAACGGTGTGTGCTAAGATACGTAAAGGGGTCTTCACACACTTAGTAGCCGGTCTACCTATATGGTATCTGGGACCACTCCAGTCGACGACAGCACCCAAATCCAAACAGTTCACCGCTGCTCTGAACGAGCGGTTGTTTTTTTTTTTTTTTTTTTGCTCTTTTTTTAATTTCTCTCTAGAGAGGTGATGTGTTCGAACCTGTCAGTCGTCGGTAACTTTTTTGGTGTACCTATTTTGGTCAACAGAAACATGAACCTTTCTCAGCTCAAGCCACTGCTTTTGACGCTCCACGCCACACAGGTGCACGGGCAGGTGCGCATGAGGATTTTGAAATTTCAACTTATTGCCAATTATCGTAGGAAGGAACGATCAAGATAACCCAATTCGTTTGTGAATGGGAAGGAGCATCCCGGGTGTCGTACAATCCACATGCATGAAATGGAAACTACCATGGCACATCGTACTTCACCTCTAGCGGCATCATTTCAGTTCTCTCCACAATGCCCTTCCACTTCCTCACGCCCAACCTCCTCTCGTCCTCTTCTCACCCAGTGCCCCCTTACCATGACCCTACGACAACCATGAACTTACTATCTTCAGACCTCCGCCAAAGACCTCCATGGGCCGAAGTCGCCACTCAGCTTCTTCATCAACAAGGAGGGCAATGGCAAGGTACATCTTCCAGATTCCATCCACAACGAATCCACCTGAAAATTGACGACGGAGTGGCTAACGAGACCGCAAGCAGAAACCGAGCTAGACCACAACGATATCACCCTCATGGTACCGAGCGGAAACAGCTACCGGGTTCTTCGTCTCCTGTTGTACTCGGCTGTTGATGTCGGGAAACCGAGGACGATGCAGACGATTCACGGTCTTTATGATTTGTGTCGCCTGGATAGGAGCGGTGCTTCGGAGGCGAAGATCGTTTATGCGCTTGAGACTGATGAGAGGAGTGAGAGGCCGGGGGGCGATGGAATGGGCGAAGGGGAAGGGGAGAAAAAGGGGCTAGAGGGGTTTATGAAGTTGCAGATTGAGTACGTTCCCCCCCTTTTTTTTTGAGAGAGAGAGAGAGTTCTCTCCTGGTACCTTCTGAAATACCTGACTTAAGTTCGTTGCACCTTCGACATCATAACTCCTGCCGACCGAGGATGAATGATGATACGCCTCGCTTGGACATCATGATGTATCACCTACCTTGAGTACTAACAAAATTCACAGTCTCCTCCACTCAACCCAACACCAACACACGGTATCACTCTCCTCCCTCTCCTCAATCCCCATCCTCCCCATTCCCCACCCTTCCGACCTCCCTTCGCTGCTCAGCCTGCTCAGCAGCAGCTCCCTTCCACAACCTCAACCTCATCAACAGCCCCAGTCACCACCACCCCCTTCTGCCCGCGCTCCCTCGTCCTCGTCCTCAACCTACTACCCACGACGGTCTCCCACTCACCCTGCTGCACCCCATCACCACACCGGCATCTACATCCCCAGCAGAGACACTCTTCTCCCCCTCTGCACCGTCCCCTCCACCTCTTCCCACAACGATCGATCCCACAACCACAACAACCAACGCTTCTTCTCACCACTACAACTCTCTCCTCACTCGGTTGAAATCCTATCGGGTCCGATATTCATCAACTTCCCCGGCCTAAGAGATCTCCTAGAGCTGGTAGAGACGGAAGAAGGAAAGGGGCAGATCAGGAACGCCATGGCACGGGCTTATTATTCGGGTGGTGGTGAGGTGTTGGGAGAAGTGGAAGCGGAGAGGTTTCTGGCTTTTTGGGAGCATGAGTTTGCTGTGTAGTGTCGTAGTGATGTAGAGGGAAGGGACGGAGGCATTTGGGAGGAGAGGGAGTAGAAGGGGGGAAAAAGAGGGGGGGGGAAAGCAGAATGTCTGGCTGGCTGGGTGGGAAGTGAAATGAAACGAGTGCACTGGAGATTTTGAAGTGGGATTTTTGATTGATGGAAGGTCAAGTAATCCCCAGAAAGTATTATTGCCTGAAAGGCACTGCATGGGGTTTGCGGTTTTGATCTCCTAATGAAACCCACTGTTGAGAAAAATGGGGGATGTAAATAACCCTAGACATAGCGCCCGGTTGTGGACTCTTGCCGTTGAGAAGACTAGACTTGGCAACTTTCACCCAGACAGACACTCTTCAGGAGCAGATACAAATGGCATACTCTGTTGCCACTCATTTCATCTTCAAAACCAGACTTTTTGGGTGTAGCAGATAAAGCTATGTACATCGAACACCCATAAACAGTAAAACTACTCATCCACTCATCCACTCATCCATTCATTATCAGACTACCAATTACATAAAAAAAAGTATCTATACTTTTAACTTCGTTCACCCCTTCTCCCTAATCCCTATTCTCCTCTGTATTGGTTTTCCTCCCCTCCTGTTGTCAACCAACATCCATATCCCACTCTCATGCCTATTCCCATTCCCATTCCCATTCCCATCCTCCCTCCCTCACTTACGCACTCTTCGTCTCAGCACTACTTCTAGGCTTCCTCTCCCACCCAGTCTTCAACAACCTCCCCACCTCAAAAACCGGCAACGGATGCGCCTCGGTATTAAACACGACCTTATCGAGCGGCAGTAAGTCCTCCGGACTAAACAGCAAATAAAAGTACTTGAGCGTCTCTGCCATCCAGAAGCTCTCCATATTATCCTTGGTCACAGGCGGAATCACGTTCGCATTTGACAGGCTCGTAAACCCGCCGCCGTCTTCGACCACCGTATAATTGACAAACGACTTGAACATTTCCCACCCCCACTCGCGGTATTTCACTTCGCCCGTGATGCGGTACATGTAGAATAGCGATTCGACAGTTTCGGGCCGTTGGAGATTGTGCGCGTCGAAATGGTGGACTTCGTAGTCCTTGCGCCAGGTCGCGTCCGGGCCGGCGGGGTCGTCGAAGATGGAGTCTGGCGGGCTGGTGTGGGACGCGGACTCGGGAGCAGGGTCGGAGGGGATCTTGAAGTAGGTGATTTCTGCTGCTAACCCCGTCGCCATGTACCGGTACATGCCCCAGCAGGTCTGCATCAGCTCGCGGGCGAGCTTCATATCTGCCTCGCGCTGCTTGTTCCAGAACCCAGGTTTCTTGCGCGCTTCGCGCTCCGAAAGGCCTTCGGTGGCGGCGAGCGCGATGGTGCCGGGGAGGAAGCAGACGAGGTGGTCCATTTTGGGGGAGAGATTCCCCTTGAGACCGTTGGGACGTTCGCCGACGATGGTGAAGCCCGAGTTCTCAGTGTAGGTGACGAGGTGCTTGCGGATGCCCTTGAGCGCGTCGTCCCACATGTCTTGGTAGATGGGTTCGGCCTTTTTCGTTTGGAGGTACTGCTTGATCAGGTACTCGTAGTAGGAATCGCCGCGCGAGCCGAGCCGGATGTTGGAAGTGTGGAAGTGCCCCGTGGCGGGCTGGATGTAGATGGGCACGAGGCCGTCGGGGGCTTGGTTGTCGTCTAGCACTTGCATGACCTTTTCGGAGCGGTCCCAGAAATCCTTTTCGCCTGTCAGGTTGGCGAGGTACTTGAACTCGAGCTGGAGGGTGGTGGCTTCAGCGGTGGAGGAGGCACCGTTGTCGGCGTGCGAGGGCAGGCCTTGGAATTTACCGAGGTTGACGCTGGCGTAGGGGATACCGGAGGGCGTGTCGAAGGCGGACATGAGGCGGTCGGCGAGGTCGCGGGCCTTTTCGAGGTAGAGGTCCTCGCCAGGGGCGCCGATGTCGTCGTCGGTGATGGGTGCTAGGTTCGGGTACTCGGTGCTGAGGTAGTAGGCCGACAGGAGACCGCCCAACATGCGGATGGTGGTCTCGAAGGTGTTGACGTCTTGGTCCTGATCCCAGGTCAAGGACTTGGAGATCCATTCTCGGGCGTGAGTGACCCGCGAAGTCAAGTTCATGATCATCAAGGTGTCTAGCGAATCGATAATGATCCAACCCAGACCCTTGGGGGCCATATGCCGGCCCGTCTTGGACACAGGGTGAAACTCATCATAACCTAATCACAAGTTAGCCATGCCATGTAGCCTCCAAAATGACAGTGACATACCCCACGCATATCTCTCATAAGCATCCCAACTCAGCTCCATAGCCTCAACAACCCTCTCCCTCCTCCTCAACCAATCAGCCTTACTCCTCGCTTTCGTATCCGAGCTCAACCACCCCCAACCCCCCAGCTTCGCCACCGCTCGTTCATGATGCTCATCAAAGAAGCCCGTAAACCACAACAGCCCCAGCACCACCAACGTCAAGAACCCCAACACCCTCTTTTTCCTCAACAACGGCCTGGGTCTCCCCCCGCCTGGGCCGTATCCATACGGTTTATCCTTATACATGGGTAGCGATGTTCGATCTGGGTTCAGGAACCCCCCGACTTTGTCCTGGACTCCTCCTAGTACTCCTCCCCCTCCTGCTTGCCCAGCCCGTTGGCGGGTGGCAGCCCACAATCGGTCTTCAGCTTGGCGCACGGGGTCCGTAAACGACGGCACGTGTCGTGGGATCGAGAAAGAGGCCATCTGGTCCTCTATGTCCTCCTCTTCTGGTGGCTCTTCAGCAGCCGGCAGTAACACACCCTGCTCTAAGTCTGACTGTGACTGAAACGCAGCCTGATCAAGCGCCCTCTCAACTTCCTTGGCAGCGGCTTCGGCGGCTTCGGCTACAGCGCCGACGGCGTCGCGGGTGCGTTCAGCAGCCTGCTCTGCGAACTCGGCGGCTTTG
>RAOH01000196.1:0-47869 GCA_009804965.1 Neurospora sp. FGSC 26632 | reverse complement strand
AAAAAAAAAAAAAAGAGAAAGCATGCATGAGAAGAGACACTAACTAGCAAGGAATGAGCAAAAAGGGAGAAAAAGATTGGTCTCTCCCGCCGGGAATTGAACCCGGGTCTCGAGCGAATCGAACCGATGATGTTCAAGCTTGACAAGCTCACATACTGACCACTATACTACGGAAGACGTTACAGTTGTGAGGCAACTGTCGTAGTTTGGTTGTTGCGAGTCGGTCCGGCAAGTGGGTTTATGAAGTAAAAAGGTAGAAACTTTGAAATTCGGTGGGCAAAGAGGAGCAGACAGAGCATTGGGCAAGTGCAAGGGTACCGGGGCGGAGTAAGTGGTCCTGGCGCTGGCGAGGATGTCCTTGCTTGGCGGAGTGGAGAGTGGTGATTGGTGCCTGCAGTTATCCACTTTTGACGACTTGTTTGTGTCCTTGTGGAGGGAAGGATCATAATGAAAACAACTTCATTGGGACTGGGAAGGTTCGACTTTTATGCTTTAAGCCTGATTTGTTTGCAAGGAGGCACGATTTCCGGGTCATTGAGCGACAAAAACAGCGAATTCCCGCCAACAACACAAATTGGTTTTCTTCCGATATCCTTCGCACGGGCACGCGCCTGCGCCTGCGGCCGGTGCCCGCTTCCCCTCCTTACGCCTTACCTCAACACGTCTACCGAAAACCCGGTATTCTCGCCTAGAACATCGCCGCTCCCTCGCAGCTTGAGAAAGAAAAGGTAACGGCCAGAACCCTAGCTCGCCCGGTAATGAGCATTGCCGTCATGTACAACCTCAACCGCCAACTTGGCGAAACATACATGACGTTGACGATTCAAAACCATTGTCTTGAAACTGACAGTCAGCCGATGGAGGCCTTTCCCGTGAAAATGAACGGCTGAGGTGGAGGGTGAGAGTTAGGGAGTGTACGCGCCCGAAATTTCTGTTGGGGACCCCATTGACTCATCTCGAATTCCTGGGTTGACATGCCCGGGGCGGTCACCACCCTCAACGCGCGGACCTCTCAGAATTTCGAGGCTACAACCTCCGAGGCTCCTGCACCCTTTGCCTTGAGCGAGGCTTAGAGGCTGAACGTTATTCCGATGCTCCGATGCACCACCGCACGCAGGAAAACTTGATCAGCATCCCAGGCTTCTTAGTCGGGAGCACGGCTGGCGTAACGATGCATCGTGTGTAAGGGGGTGGCTCATAGTCATCATGGAAGACTTCCCCAAAGAGATCATGCAATAGCCATGGCTCGAGAAGACGGAACTAACGCGAGCGAATGGACCCTTCCGCCAAGGAGGCGTGTGGTTATGGCTGTCAGTCTCATGACGCTTGCCCGTTGCTGACGGCACGGGTGGTTGGGCCTTGAGTGAAGGAATTCGTGGCAGGTATAGACAGGACTGGGGAGGACGATTCAGGCGCTACAAGTCCATAGTTCCGCGTGTTGTTTACTCCCAACACACCAAAGAACGATCAGCGTCTCTACCGGGAGAGGAGGATCTGATTGTTCAGTGTCTTGTCGAATGCTTTGTCCGAAACAGGCAACGAACACAGCTGGTGGGACGATTGCTGTCTGTCGTGAAAGTGTGAGACAAGATCTTGGAGTCAGACAGTACGTCTGGTCGGGTCAGTGGTACCGTCAGGACCCCAAAAATGTGTCCGCGTAAGACCCAATACCTGCGGTGACCGCGTACGGACCACGATGCGGCGATCCGAACAACGCAAAGAGTTGGGAGACTGGGTTGAGAGCGGATGACAACATTCTGCTCGAGAGTGCTGTAATGGACAAGCAGGCCTTGACCAATGCCTAGCTGAACTCAACTGGACCTTCAGGTGGACGGAAAGGTTGTTAAGCGTATCCCCTTTTCTTCCGGACTGTTGTCGGCAACATCACAATGAAGAGCTCAACTCCAAGGCAACCGAGTAGGTACTCAGCCATTCTTCAACACGTTTCCCGCTTCCTTATTTCGCACAGCCTGTCAGGGTAAACTCGACCACAGACCGAGAGTTTTCGGTAAAGATGTTGCCATCGGGATCATGCCTTGCAACTTCACCAGACTTTGGCTGGAAAACAAGCAGGAAAGAGCAATGATCATGAATGAACTGGACGGATACGGATGTCCTGGCGTGCGTCTGTATCATGCTTCCAAAGTGTTGTTGCTGTTTGGTGCGTCCCGCTAAAAAGACAATGGCAGAATCGGATACTGTCTAGATGCTGTGCGACCCTGACGATCACGATTGTATGCACCGTCGTATGACTTTTGGCTGTTTTACTGGCCGTCCTCTCGGATTGGTTGGTTGCCCTGTTCATGACTGTCCGTCCGGCTTTGCGCCGTTCGAGCCTTGGCTCCATAGGGCGCCTGGCCGTGATGGACCACTGGAGAGCGCATCAAATTATGCAAATATAATGACAAACACTCTTGTTGGGGCTTCGTGGGAATAAGAGATGTTTTCCAAGCACTGGACCATGTGGAAATCCAGGCAAACACGGTGTAATTTCGAGGTCGCATCCAGGATCTGGATATGCGTGTCTCATCTCTCCAACAGATCAATAACAGGTTGATCTTAACCGCATGGAGAATAAGATCAAAAGATTGAAGGAAAAAGAAAAGAGAGGAGGGCCATTGATTGCACCAGTGACATGACACTTTCAGCTCCGCGGCGAGCCATCTGTCCTGCCCTGACGGCAATGCAGCTCGGTATTGGATGCCCCTGGTGATGAAGTCGTGCTTTCCATTGAAGGACAGATTGATCCGGGCGCGTGGGATCATGTGGGCCAGACCATCAAGGTGCAAGAGTTACACAGTTCCGTGGAGTTGGCAGCTGCGACGGCTGCTGTCATCCACGGGAGGAAACAATGTTCCTGACGAATGACACGGGGGTATTGCCTATGCGCAACCAAGAGGCGGTACTGGAGCGGCTGAAAACATGAACGGTTGCGTTACCCGAACCCCAAAACGTTAAACCGTTACGTACCAGGTATGTCTGAGGCTCCCATTGCTGTGATATCAGTGTTTTTCCATGTTCCCTTTCCGTCAATGTCACGCGTTGCTAACTCCGACTCCAAGTATAGCTAAAGTAGGACACTCTTGTGGATGAGTTTGATGCGGTAATCAGTACAAAGACGAAAGTTTTACACCGAGCCTGCGCCGCCGACAGTGGTGAGGATCTTTGAGGGATCATTGCACTTGCCAATGTACTTCGGTTCTTCCATTCTATTTCACTCCCGTCCTCGCTTCACCTGGCTGTTCAGAATATGACGAACATCATACCTAAGGTACTTATCAGCAGTTGGTCGTAGCGAGAAAGCGGGTAAGACCGTCTGCTCCTTCTACGCTAGATGCTGCTTGCCGAGTCCCTTCGTACCCGTCAGGTTCAAAACTTGGAAAGAGTGATGCTGGCATGACCATTGGCCAACTCTTCCGAGATGCAACTTGCCGTCCAGGTCCGCCGGGCTCACCGTGTTTAACACACATGGTCATAGTTTGATGTCTTTGGACTTGACAACTGAGTGTCCTTAGTGGCATGTCACCGTCTTTGATGATACCTTTCTCAACCGCCTGTTGGTAGAGCTACTTCTCGACTCGAAGGAACGGTAGCTGCTGTACATGTCAACAATTTCCACCAGACATTTGGTCCCCAATTACCGCCTTAGCCTCTACCGATGTTCAAGATTACCGCCAAGATCACAACCCAGTTTGCTGGATCTTCACTCTCTCGTGTCCCAAAGTCCAGACTCCCATGGACTTGAAGCTGTATTCCCACAGGAATCGGTGCTAACGTGCCATCAATCTAGCTTGCACCCTCCCTGCGTCTGACGGCTCAGTGGACTCGCACTACTTCCCAAGAGAACCCAATTCCGACAATTCCTTGGCTGAGATTTCACTACCCTGGAATCAATGGAAACCCTGATGAGACTCCCTTCCCGTCCCTCTTCCCTGGCCGGAGCCACCTTCGTCACTGACGCATCTCTAACCGTGTAGTTCAGAACAGTGCTGAATCCAGATATGGACTGAACTTGGTGTTCCTCCTGTCCGACATGTGGCGGCATCCGATAGTCAAAGGATCGTCATTCTTTTTTCCAGATTCTGGAGTCACGATGTTGGTTGCCGTGGTCAAATTTCCAACAAACTGATGGAGGCTCTGCGCCGCCTACTGCTTACTTTTCTCCATTTGGAGTCAAGAGTATGATCCCCTTGTCACATTCCCCGATTCACAACTTGATGGTTCTGGGTCCATTGGATCCCGATGAATCTCAGGTCGGATGCCGGCTTTGGAAATGACGAGTGTCGATGAATCAACACGACAACAACACCAAGCCACGGCGGACAGGAGGAAGGAGAACCAGGAAGACCCAAAAACTTGGCCAAGTTTGATTGAAGGTGTCTTCAATCACAGCGTTTCGATTAAGGTCCGAAAGTCTATATAAACCTCCTCTCTCGTCCACCTTGGATTGTCTAATCTCATCATCATCAGCATCAGCACCTTCAGTACACAGACAAGCAACAGCCTTTCAGCCTTCAAACTCGCCTTCCAAACCGTCTTCAAACTCAAAACCCTTAGCTTCTTCAAAAGCACCACCAACCAGTCAAAATGCAGTTCTCCAGCGTCTTCACCCTCCTCACCATCGCCATGACCGCCGCCGCGGCTCCGGCTGAGGTCGTTGCCCGCACGACCACCACTCCCGGGTCCTGCACCATCCCCAACTACAAGCCCTACTGCTGCCAACCCGTGTCCAAGTCCCTCGCTGCCCTTCTCGGCCTCGTCGACATCAACAACTTGCTCAACTGCGTTGGTATCGTCGGTGGCCAATGCAACGCCAGCGTCAAGTGCTGCAAGAGCAATGCTACCAACGTGAGTTTTTCTCCCCCTACTTCCACACCTCTACCTGCAGACTCTACTACCTAAGCACAGCTCGCCTTGCTAACCTTTGCCCTTCTTCTTCTTTTCCACACAGAACGGTGACGGCCTCATCATCGTCAACGGCAACATCGACTGCGTTCTCTAAGTCACACGGCAACAACGCAAAGTCTAGGCGATGCCGACCCAACGCTGCCAGTCCAGCAGCCCTTCTGCAGCAAGGAACCCCTTCTGTCGGACTGGCAGTAGCAGCAACACAAGCATGTCTAGACGAAGAAGCTGATGATCTTGGGTTTGGTTTCTATGGCTGGACCGAAAAGGCAAAAACGGCGGGTGGATGGCGGTGGACGGGAGGAAACGATAACGAGTTGATGGATCGATGAGGGGGGATGGATGATTTCATTCCTTCCCATTTACAAGCCTCGTTTCTGTTATGATCTGCTTTTTTCTTCTTCTTTTTTCACACATAGCTATATATCACTCAGGCCTGGTGATTAATACACTCCTTTGTCTTACCCCCTTAAAAATTTGGATCCGCTTCGTGGATGATGACGGAGCTCTTTGAGTTCCTATCCTACCGTGACAGCGCTTTGACGGAACAACTTGAAGCCTAATGTACTGAGCACCACAGATGCAAAAGGTGGTATGCACATTACGACAAACGTAGTCTCTTTGGGTTCGGGACACCTGCGTGATGTTTATGTCGTGCTTCACTTCAACATCGAGTTGGCGTGTGGATCCCTTCCTTTCGTGGAGACCACAGAATCCCGATTCCTCGGGATATGTATCGGAAGATAAACAGCCCCTGGGAGTCTGGGCCTTGCAGATGGGCGTGGTTTGTCGGTGTTCGGGGATACGCGATGGGTGATTGCGGCCACCATTGCAGGCATTAAACTTCTTTTCTGCCATTATTTCTGAGGAAAGATTAGATCAAAGAAAGAAGTTTGAAGACTCTACTGGTACTTTTAGATTGTCAAAGCGAAGAGTGGCTACCTTCGCTCCGTGGTGTTTTCGCCGATGATAATGAATGAGCAAAGAGCACTGCAGTGATATAAGGAAAGATCTGTCGCAACCAATCAACCAATGGCAGCTTGCGCTGCCCGGCTAGCTCAATCGGTAGAGCGTGAGACTCTTAATCTCAAGGTTGTGGGTTCGACCCCCACGTCGGGCTCAATTCCCGATGTTCCTTGTAGGACAACATCATCTTTTTTTGCCAGTTTTGGTTTCATGTTTCGTTGTGTTTGTTTCTTTGTGTTTTTTTCTTGCCTTTGTGGTGACGGAAGATTTTTGCACGATGACCTTGGGAGTGGTTTTGGTGTTTTGATCGCTGCGAGGTGTGCGGCTTCGTGTTTATGTTAGGCTACTAACAGTTTTATCATGGATTCTCACACAAACTTGCTAGCGCTTCACTGTTACTGGTGTCAGTCCCCTAAAAGCGCTGGAAGCTGCACTGGCCGACTGGGCAAGTTCTGAAGAAACACCGATTGCACCTTCCACGAACACAATGGCAGACGAAATTTCTTCACTTAAGTTGTCCATATCGCTCCTTCCTGGTGTCAATTGCTTCAGTCTCGCTGCCTGCGTCCACGCTCTGAGTGTTCGTCGATTCTTGCAGTTTTTCCATTTGGTGGTCCCGATCATTCTTCCGAACTTCAGCAAACTTTCGTTCGGACTTCCCACCATCCTCAATTGCACCGCAAAACCTGCCCCGGAGAGCGCATCATCTACGGACACCTCCATCACCGTGTCCACTCCCACAGTTTTGACAACTTCACCTCACATTTTCGCGGTCACTCTTCAATCCCGGCCCCCCCAAGACCCCCTCCGCCACGAGCTCTCCGCCACAAATGACCATACACAGCCCCCTCCACACCAGTCGAATCAGCGACGCCCTCCTCCGCAACATCTACGCCTCCGACCAGGAAATGTATCCGGCCCCGTTGACCTACGAGCGCCTGCAAAGCTGGAGAGACACCTGTCCCGAGCTGTCAATCTGCTTCAGTACCAGCGGTGATGACTCGGAACAGCCAGTGGGCGTCATTATCGTGCTCCCCCTCGTGAAGAAGTACTGGGAGGATTTGCTGGTGGGCAAGATCAAGGAGGTGGATGTTGATGCTGGAACGATGTTCGCGGGGAGAGAGCTGCAGCAGCTGCAGGCGCCTGTGGAGGTTGGGTTGCATGTGTTCCACATTGAACGCTTCGCTGCATGGGACGCCGAGGACGCCTTGAAGAAGACTGGTGCACGGCCTGCAGCGGGGACAGTGCGAGGCTGTCAGGACGGCAAAATGCGATTTGCGGACATGGCATTGGAGGAAGTTCAGAGGAGGGTCGAGGCAGCAGCCAATGCTGAGGTGGGGGAGAGAAGCTGGGATGTTTTGGGATTCTCTGGTGAGTTAACTCCAAAGCTCTGCTAATCGCTTCCACGGGAGAGATCATGACTGACGGGCTGGTCCTTTGATGCACAGCACTCACGGCAACGCCTGCGGGAAAGAAGACATTCGCGCGCCTGGGTTTAGTGCCCACGGGATATAAGGAAATCTTTCGGCTAGTCGAGACCTCATCGCCGCCGTCTCCGATGTCTAAGTTGCACTTGAACGGCGACGATACAGGAGGTGCCCAGAACAACCCAGGTCCCCAGACGACAGTAATAACCACCTACATTTACCCAGGCAAAGCCCACATGGGGGAGTTGAGCTTTGGTGTTATTTCAGAATCCGAGATGACTGTCAGATACAGTGCAACTTCTCCCGAATAGAAGAGCAGTGTCTGGTGGCAATGCATGCAATTATCGTCTACCAGGGTCGATAGGTTCCTTCGTCGTTGATCCGATCACGTCGGTTACGTCCCACGATGCGCTTCAGCAGGAGTGCGACCTTTTCCTGAAACGAGCAGGTACCTGCCTACCTACCACATCTCGAAGCTCTCGCTCACCTCTGAACCCCCCACTCCTGGTAGGTGCCGACGCTTCTTCAACTCTTTCACTCTGCTCATCCCGCGCTACATCACCAGTCTTGTCCTCACACAGACTACACAACTCCTTAAGCTACAACCTGGGGATTCAAACTCCTGGAAATGGGCCTCTTTCACCAGAAGCGTGGTTGACGGGAAGCCGATGAGTACCCGCTCGAGCGCAGTACTTCTCGTGGCTTCAAAGGCTTTGTCAACAGAATAGCTGGCAAGAAGAAGCCCTCGGGAACAGCGCCCGTTGTCGTCGCCGACACCCAAGTCTGTCAAGTTAGCTTTGTTGAGCGCCAATGTACGCACATCATCTCCGGCAAATCCACAGATATTGACGACCAGAAACCGGTAGCGAGTACTCTTGCACACCAGAGGCAATGCGTTACAGTCGTGGGCTCGGCAATCGGTCTGGATACAGAAGTTCATGAAGATGAAGTTCTCCCGGCTTTATGCCACAGTCCTGTCGCACACCAGCAAAGCCGGGCGGGCCCGCTAGTTAATAACCCAACACCGTCAACTACCCAGCTCGACGATGAACTAATCGCTGCGAGCGCAAGTGGAACCAGCACACTCGAGCATCGTCCATCGAGTGAACCGGGTAGAAATGAAGTTTCTGAGGATACCCCGGCCCTTTCGCTTTGGGACCGCTCATACAATGCCCTCCAAGGAAGCCACCCGGACCTGGTCAAGGAGTATGACTCGTTGCTGGAAACAGAGCTCAAAAAATCCCACTCAGGTATGTGTCAGAGGCCTTTGATGTCTCAAAGAAGTACTGACGTTGTTCTTGACGTCAAGATTCTAGAGCCGTGGAGGCATATATCGAGATTACCGAAACGTCATCATGCAACACATTAGCTCTCAATGGTCGATTGTCACGGAGGTCACAACTCGATACAATGATCGCGAAGAGCTTGCATGGCTTTGACCCGGAGAAGAAGCCCAACCGAGAATTCATACCGCGGGAGAAGATTGCCCAAGCTGCGAAGCTGGCTAGCACGGTCAAAGAATTCATCGAGCAGGCTGTCAAGGGGCCCCCAGAAGCTTCCATGGCATGGGCAGGGGTGTGCATTATCCTTCCACTTCTTACAAATCCTATCATTGCCGACGAAGCTAACAAGGACGGATTCGCATTTGTCACTTCTAGGATGAGCTTTTGGTCCGTAATGGAGCCACAGATCCTTCGGCATGGCATAGGATCCTCTATCTCACCCGCTCTGACGGCGGAGGTTGAGAATCACTTTGTGGCCCTGTATCGATACATGCTCGAGTTTCAGATCCGGACAGTCCTTCGATTTTATCGACAGGGCTTGAAACGCTACTTCGAGGATATCTGCTCACCCGGCATTTGGACGGAACTCATTGAAGCCATCACCAAGCAGGAAACCATCTTCAATCAGGACCTGCAAAGTATCCACAACATCAACACAGCAGCTAAGCATTCACTAACAATGGCTGATCAAGACAAGTCATTGATGGGATTGCAGAGTTTCATTCGGGACGTTGCAGAAGACATCCACAAACTTGTGACCGAAAAGGAAAAAGAATGTTTACAACTTTTCCGTCTCACTGAAAGTAGAAAGGACGTCACTTACGAATGGTATAAGAGCCGTGTTGAGGATAGAGTGAAAAACACCTGCAAATGGGTTCTTCAACACCAAAACTTCCAAACATGGCTAGCTGCAAAGTCGGGACCACTTTTGATATCGGCGGACCCTGGATGCGGGAAGTCGGTCTTGTCAAAGTATCTTGTCTATAATTTTTTCCCAGAGGCTTCGACTACAAGTTCCGCCGCTGTTTGTTACTTCTTCTTCAAGGACGGCGACCAGAATAGCGTCCGACAGGCACTCTGCGCTCTTCTTCATCAATTGTTTTCCCAAAGGAGGCACCTCGTCCAGCACGCTATGAAGCAATACGAAAAAGACGGCACAGGCATCGTCAACTCGACGGTGTCCCTGTGGAAAGTGCTTGTGCAAGCTGTACAAGACAAGGACGCAGGCCCAACAATCCTGGTACTAGATGCTATGGACGAATGCATCGAAATCGAGTGCCAGGATCTGTTACGCAGGATTAGCAGTCTGTTTCGCTCGAGCTGGCCATCTAGCTCCGGGCAAGATCGGCTGAAGATTCTCCTCACTAGCCGCCCATACGACCAAATTGTGGACAAGTTTCACTCTCTTACCGACTGGCTTCCGAATGTTCGGATTCCTGGAGAAGAAAGTTCCGATCTAATCAGTGAGGAGATCAACCATGTTATCAGGGTTCGGGTCGAGCAGTTTGCCAGCAAGCAGAAACTTCGGCCAAATGTCAAAGAAGCACTCCAGAACCAACTACTTGCCATCCAGCATCGCACATATCTTTGGGTCCATCTAGTATTCGACTACTTAGAGGACGCAAATCTCAAGAAGACACCCAAAGGGGTTGTCGATGCCATGAAACAACTTCCCAAGAACGTCAACGAGGCATATGAGCGGATTCTCAGCAGGTCAAGGGATCAGAAAATGGCTCGAAAAGCCCTCTGCATCATACTTGCCGCTTATCGGCCGCTGACTGTCTCGGAGATGAACATCGCCGTTAACATCGACCCCACGTCGGAATCGCTCGAAGAATTGGACGAAGATGATGCCGACTTTGAGAAACGTATGAGAACTAGCTGTGGCTTGTTCATCTCTGTTCACCATGGCAAGATTTATTTCTTACACCAAACGGCTCGAGAGTTCCTGCTATCTGCAACCAACGCCGACGACGGGCCAAAACCTTCCGAGCAGTCAATATGGAAAAACACCTTTCGCATGCCACAAGCACATCATGAGCTTCTCAGCTGTTGCGTTATCTATATGAAGCTCACCGATGGGGACGGTTGTCTGCTTAAAGGGCTAGTTGGTGTGACAAATCGTGATACATTTTGGGACTATTCAGCACTACATTGGCTTCGCCATCTTGAAGATGCTGGCGACTTACCGTGCGACGACGTGGTGGGACGTTTACTGCCTCGATGTAGGGTGCATTCGGAGGAATTCGCGGCTACCTCTGAATCGTTCCGCCTGCCATGGGCTTGGAAGGGTCTCTGCAAATACGATTCACCTCTTCAAATAGCGTCGCACCTCGATGCGGAAACTGCTGTCACTTGGCTACTCGGCCTCGATGATCTCGACGTTAAGAGAGAGCGTGATGACGGGTGGTGGCCGTTAATCCAATTGGCTATTGTGGCAGGCCGTCCAGAGGAAGATGGGTATGAGTACAAAGTTCTGGAAAAGTTGCTCAAAAGGTTCCCTCATGCTGCGGAAGAATTGGTAATGAATATATTTCCAAATATGCAAGAAATGCTTTTCTTCCACACATATAAACCGTTTGTGAAGAGCGCACCGGCATTGTTGGTTTCCCATGGGCTACTAAAACATACCTCTACCAGGGAAGAAATTGGTGTTCGGCTATTGGAGAGGGCTGTAAGGTGGAATATGCCAGATAGCGCATCGTTACTCCTCGAAAACGGTCTTCAGGAACTCATAAATTCGTACACGCTCCGAGGCTTATCAACGTTGTTCACCCCGCTGGGATTCGCCATCTTCCTCCAAGCAACACCCATAGTGACTTGTTTCTTGGACCGAGGTGCCAACATAGAGATGGGAATAAGAACATTCGGACTTACACCTCTTCAGTTGGCATCCTGGGTCAATTCTGATGATATTGCAAGGCAACTTCTTGATCGGGGCGCTCAAATTGACGCCGTCGATGTCTCTTTCCGAACAGCGCTACAACTAGCTGCACAACGCGGACGAAAAAATGTTGTGCGATTATTACTCGACCGTGGCGCCCAAACTGACGTGGCTGATGAAAACGGAAATACCGCTTTATATTTAGCTGTTGCGGTAGGACACTGTGGCATAGTACGGATGCTGCTGGAGGCGGGAGCCCGATGGGATGTGGTGAAGACACACGGTTATGCGCCCTTGAAAATAGCCGCCCGGAATGGACATAAAGATATGATGCAGCTGCTTCTTGACCGAGGAGCCAATTTTCAGGTCGTTCTGGAGGATCTCTGCGGCATACTATCTGCAAATGTCGAGGAATGGATAAAGCCTCCAGAAGGGGACTGGAGGCGACCAAGACGCTTGAGTACCTTGACGACAATCCACTGGCTCCTTGAACAAGCCGCCAGTGTCCGAGCAAAGGATACGGAAACCGAGACCCTTCTGGATCAGGTCGTTTGGAATGATGAGATCGCAATTACCGACCTGGTTCACGACTACTCCTTAAACCTGGAGAATGGTTTTGAAAAACGGAAAAAAATCTTTAAGGAGCGGGAATTCAACTATTGTCACAGTAAACTAGCGTATCGGCGGTTTGAGAAACAAGTAAAGAATTTCGGGCGGCGAGTTGCGAGAAAGTATGAGTTGATCTTCCAGCTCCTTTCTGAGAACGATATCGATGTCGAAGAATTCGAGTGGAAAAAATATGACGTTGTTATACCGATTAGTTGGCTGTTTGGGGAGGAAGAGTGATTGATGCCTGATAGCTTTATAGCTTTCTCGCGAGAATGACAACCTTTTTTTTTTTTGTTTCGTTCGCCTTGACGCAACATGATCTCACCCGACTCCTTCTTTCTTGGATAGGAGCACATACTTCTCGATATCACAGGAGGTACTGAAGGCCCCGAGATCAAGCTGTTTGCCTGACCAGCTGAAGAGAAAATACTCTGCCCAAAAGCAGAGAAGCTGTCGAGCGTTCATTTGCCGTCTCGCTGCATTTGCTTCCAGGCTTGTTAACAGAGCACGGCGAATCAGGGATGTACAATGCGATCTGGGAACACCGCGAAAGACCCAAAAAGAGGCCTGTGAACGGGAGTGGTTTGAACCGCAGGAAGGGCCACTTCAAGACCCTTATGTGAGACGGACTTCCGGGACCGCCTGAAAACGCTTGTCTTGTCGACTCAGACTGTTCCAAGTGTTCTTTGATGAGCTGAGCGATATGGAGCAGGAGCAGACGACGCTAGGTCGAACTTGAGAACGTTATAGAGAACTGGCACTCTGATTCTGAAGAGTCATGAGAATATCACCGCATGAGGCTGCTCTCCTCGGGCAGAGGGCAGGAGAATCGGGACTTGTCTGGTTGTCTTGCTATGTCTGGGACATGAAAAAAAGTGATGGAGCAAGTCGGCCACAGATTTGCAACTACCAATGGTGTTTACCAAAAAGGGACGGGTTTGGTATTCACGGGCATCTACGACTGGATATGACTTTGTCTATTGCATCGATTTCCAATGCCTCAGCTCAAACTACGAGGCCCAAGAGCAGGCACGGGCTTCCTACGGCTCACTCGAGGGCGTAGAACGTGGTAGCGCCTGAAAGACTCAACGAGCTCGAACAGAAGTCAGGCTGCCAGCCCTGTCGAGGAAGACATCCTTGGATGCACCCACTGTATGGAATTGAAGTCCAGTCGACAACGGGGCTATTCTTGTGCGTACATTGCTCCATTTGCACGTGCAATGGGAGACAGGTGAGGCAGAAGTCAGCGTACCGAGTAGGCAGGACAGCTTTTGGGGATGAGCGTGCCCAACGAAGTCGATCGACACAGTGCTGACAAAAACATGGTGCTGTCGCTGCAAGTTACCGTTCTGGTTCCGTGATTTATTCTGTTCTGAGAGGCAGTTGTACTCTGTTGGCGCTTAAAAAACGAAGCCATACGCTACAGCACTTGGGCACCAAGGATGTTCGAAGGCAGTGATTTGATTGGAGTGTTTCCCCCGCTCGCAGGATGCGTTCTCAACGTCGTATCGAAAAGAGGAAGATGGCCGGGGGAAGGCGTCCTCCTGTCTTTGGCTCTTGCCTCTTGACTGGTGAGGCCATTCCTGCCTCTCTTATTTTGTTCCTTTATTGGACGTCTGTTGAATCCGTTATTCTTTCCTCAAAGTTAGGGTGCTGACTTCCATCGCGGGCCAGGATGGGTCTGAGAGACATCAGAAAGCTGTTGCGGCTTCCCGCCGCACCTCCCGCAGCAGGGGCACCTTCTTCTCGAGCTTTTCATGCTTCTGTCGCCGCAGTTTACTGAAGAATCTGGTCGTTGTTGCCGTTTGAGCGTCCAAGTTGGAGGGCTTGGCATCGCCTGCGATCACCTCTGCCGCCCGACGAAACCGTGTGCAGAGGAGCTGAGAGCGAAATTGAGGAAACTTCTCCCGAATCACAACAAGGACAGCGACAATTGACTACCAAACCCACGAAAGATGATGCGAAATGCCCAGCAGTCCACACATCCACAGACGACGGCTTACCCTACAAGAGATCACTTTGGGACCGCGCTTATGACACACTGCGCAAAGACAATGCTCAACTGCTGGAAGAATACGAGACTCTTATATCAAGAGAAGTCCCGTCATCTGGTATGAACTTACTGCCTGCTGCCTCTTTTTCTGTACTTCTGTGGCTATGATGCTGATTAGAGAGTCAAGGTCCGGTATCCGACCATGTTTACGACCCAGAGTCTCAAAGGTCATTGGAGCCAGCGGGGCCCCTTCCAGATGGCTCAACGCGACTCCGCCGTCTCCAACTGGACAAGATCATTGACCGTGGGCTGAGGAAAACGGAAGAGAGCGCGACGGGATGCGTAGACAGCGCCCTCGGAGGTACAGCAGCGTTCCTCCGCTCGATCAAAGGATTCATTACCCAAGCCGTGAGCGCGTCCCCGAAGCATCAGTAGCCTGGGCCGCCGTATGTCTGGTTCTTCCGCTTCTCACCAATCATCTCGATGCTGTGGAGGCCAACCGCGAAGGCTTCACATATATCATCCACAGGATGGAGCACTACTCCGCCCTCGAGCTGTTGGTCTTCGAATGGGACGACCACTTGAATCCGTCTCTAAGGGCGGCGATGGAGAAGCGCTTTGAGACCCTCTACAGCGCCTTACTGGAGTTTCAGATCCGCACAGCTCTACGGTTTCATGAATGTACGGCCAAGACGTTCGTCAAGGAGACCTTTAGTCCAAACGCGTGGAAGGAGTTGCGGGCCAACATCGACAAGGCAGAAGCTCTATTGGAACAAGACCTGGAGAAAGTCACCGCTTCTGCTCTGCTTCTCGAAGCCAAAAATCGAAACGACTTGAGCAAACAACACGCGACGGACTTGCAAAAGCTTTTGCTACCCCTCGGCGACACCGCAACAAAGATTGCCAATACGACCGACAAGCAGTTGCAGGCCGAACAGGCAATTCTGATCGCCGTCACCGAGAAGTCCAAGTTCCAGCTAGCTGAAGCACAGCGAAAGGACGAGCAAAAAATGTCGGACAAGGAAATAGAGTGCCTTCAGCATCTACGTTTAACAAACACGGATACCTACGAGGTGACCAAAGATAGAGTTGAGGCCCATGTGGAAGGTACTTGCCAATGGGTTGTTTGACAACAAAGCTTTTGCCAGTGGATGG
This sequence comes from Neurospora sp. FGSC 26632, assembly GCA_009804965.1. Classification (NCBI taxonomy): domain Eukaryota; kingdom Fungi; phylum Ascomycota; class Sordariomycetes; order Sordariales; family Sordariaceae; genus Neurospora; species Neurospora sp. FGSC 26632. The sequence goes on along the minus strand of RAOH01000196.1, from coordinate 32,647 downwards.
AACAAGATTCCGGTTCCCTCCTAATCACAGCAGACCCCGGATGTGGAAAGTCCGTTCTGACCAAGTACTTGGTAGATCACCATCTTCCACGGGAGTCAACCACTATTTGCTACTTCTTCTTCAAAGGACCCCATCAAACCAGAATCTCTCAAGCGCTATGCGCCATACTTCATCAACTTTTTGTTAACAAACCGATATTGCTCAAGAAGCATGCCGTGGATCAACTTTTACGAGATCCTCAGGGGCTTATCAATACCCCTTCGTCGCTCTGGGCCATCTTTTGGCAGGCCGTCCTTGACCCTGAAGCTGGCTCCATCATAGTTGTCATGGACGCGCTCGATGAGTGTGATCCCTCTGACCTCAGAGAATTCTTGGTCCCAGATCTTCGAAAGAGCATGGCAAAGTCAGTTAACGCCAAGTTCCTCTTCACAACCCGTCCTTATGATTCCATCACCCTCCAATTCGGCTGCCTGGAAGGCGTTGTTCCGTCATATGTTCGGATATTGGGGGAAGATCAATGCGAGGATATCAGCAGGGAGGTCAACCTTGTGATTGAACATCGCGTGAAGGAGTTTGCCAAACGAAAAAGCTACACGTTGAACTGCAGAAGAAATTTCGCAAAATGCTGCTCAAAATTGAACAACGCACATACCTATGGGTCGCCCTTCTTTTCGACGACTTGCAGTATCAGTCTTTCAAAAAAAACAGCGGACGGCATTGAATTTGCTATCAGGACGTTGCCAATGTCTGTGAATGCGGCATATGAAAAACTGCTAAGTTGATCGACAGAGAATTCAACTGTCCGCAGAGCACTGTGTCTCATAATCGGAGCTAGAAGACCGCTCAGTGTGTCTGAGATGAAGGTTGCACCCAACGCCTGTGCCGGTATCTCACCAAAGGATGACCATGAATCTGAGGATGATTTCAAGGATCGCATCCGACAATTGTGCGGCTTATTCGTCTCTTTTCATGAAGACAGGGTATACTTCTTTCACCTAACAGCACGAGAATTTCTTTTGGCAAACCCTCAGGTTCAGCCCTCTGTGCTCGTTTCTCGAGTGCATGTTGACACGCGATGGCAATCCTCGATCTCTGCACACCAAGCACATGCTGAGTTGGCCCGCGCCTGTGTCCAGCATTGGTACACACTTACCAGGGACGGCTTCTGCAACCTTGGCGATAAAGAATCCACACTGAACAGTCTCCCTTTCTTTACATATTCGGCTCGGTATTGGGAGGAGCATCACCGCCTCAGCAACGGGAGTATCGACGATGATGTGGCTTTTCTGACGGCTGCGCTCTCGCTCTGTGATCCTCAAACAACGGGGTTTTCAAAGTACTTTGAAGTCGGATCCAACGCACCGGTCATGGGTAAAGTGCGTCGTAATTGGCCGAATCTCTGGACGCCTCTCCGAGTTGCGTCCTTTACAGGATGCAATGCAGTTGTGAAACACCTTTTTGCAAAGGGAGTAGACCTGGAAATTGAGCAGCATTGAGGAGGCGGTGAATGGCCAGCGGTACAGCTTGCCGCTGGGAAGGGCTACTTTGACACTGTATTGTTGCTACTGAGCCATCTTCCTCCCAATGCAGCGAGAAGGATGGGTGCCCAGCTGATTAACCCTTCAATCTTCAGTTATGACCCAAATCCGTTTGCCCGTCGGACTGATATCGGTGATTATCATCAATATGGAAGCATGCTTCTTACTCTTATTGACAATGGCTTCTTGAACAAAGCTTGGGTGGAGGGATGGGTAGGCGGCAGCCTACTCGCGGGATTAGCATATCACGGATGGACTGACTACATCAGCATGGTCCTAAAGGAATGCAAGGGTCATACGATTGAACAACAGCTCCATGATATAGGCTTGCAATATTTCGGGCAATCGAAGGATCAGAAGAGAAGACAATCTATATGCGGGCAATCGAAAGATCACAAGAGAAGACAATCCATATGTTGTTGGATTATGCGGATGTTATCGTGGAAGCGTGCATCGCGCAAAGCGACAAAACGCCAACTACAGCCGGTTGTCGGGGAAGTCATGTCATTCTACGGACTCTCGAGAGAGGGAAAACACCTCTTCATGCGGCAGTCGAGTACGGATCCTCGGAATTTCCGAACATGGTGCAACTGTTACTAGATCGGGGGGCTTGCATCGAAGCCGTTGATAATCAAGGTCGGACTGTTCTGCATAACGCCATTTACTCACGGCCCGGGCTTAAAATAATAAGGCTCTTGGTGGATAGGGGTGTCAACCTCAACGCAGTTGATGTTGGTGGCCGAAGTGGCTTGCATCACTGCGTTATGTCTATTGCAAAATATGGTAACAAACCCGAGGTTGCACGGATGTGTTTGGAGGCCCTCTTGGAGAGGGGCGCCGACCTTGAGTTAGCAGATCATTCTGGCCGCACTGCTTTGCACATGGCGTCTTACGGCGGTCATAAGGACATTGCGGTGGTGTTGATCGACAAGAGCGCCGATATTCAGGCAACTGACGAACGCGGTTGGACCCCTTTACATGCAGCTTCTCACGGCGGTCATAAGGACATTGCATTGATGTTGATCGACAAGAGCGCTGATATTCAGGCAACTGACGTACGCGGTTGGACCCCTTTACATGCAGCTTCATGTTCAGAACCGTATACAATGGATACCATACGGATGTTACTCAGTTCTGGAGCTAAAATTGAGGCCCGCGACAATGATGGAATGACACCATTATGTTTGGCTGCCACCAGAGGATTCTCAGACACAGCAGATAAGCTGGTTGACATCGGAGCGGATCTTATGACCCTTATTGCCAATTTCGACGCAATCGTAACGAAAATTATCACAGCATGGCTAGGTGAAACATTGAATTCCTATAATAATTGGATGCTTAGTACTTGCTGGCTGGCGAGCTTGTTGTGGTGCTTTTAACAAGCCGCGCTCATCCAACACTCGAGTACGGGCTTTTAGACACTTCTGGATTAGTTTCTCCGAGATCATGAGTAGGAGCTTATCGAGCTCCTGCACCACTAGGATTTTCTCAGATCAGCTGAATTGTGGAAGTATATACCGCGAAAAGAAAAATCAACCGATACTTTCTCAGGGAGTACGAAAAACTCTTTCAGTTCTTTGCTGAACATGGGGTCAACGTCGACGCTGTCGAGGAGCGTGCATTCACGGAGTACGGCGTTGTAGTACCAATCATCTGGTTATACGGCGCCGACATGAGGTATTGGCTTTAATCTTATTGGCAGGATATGTAGTTTATTACTTGGCAGCTATTTGTGGCTTTGCGTCTTAATGCTATTTCCTGTACCCGTTTCACCCTCACCTTCCCAGTTTAGTTGGGACCTACTCGCGAGACTCGCAGCCCCTAAAGTGAGAGGTTACGAGTCTGGCGAGTCCCAACCAAACTGGGGGCGAGGCACGGGTCCTGTGTCCGATTTTCAGCTAGATTGCGCTTCGAAACATAAGTAGTCATTGACGGGACAAACTTTCTTCAGAATTAAATCAGGTTCTGACCTTTGAACAGAACGCAGAGAGTGAATATGTAGGAAAGTTGGCCAGAGGTCTTGAGCCAGCAAACCAATATCGGGCTGTAGAAAAGACCGCCCGCAAGCCTTAACCTACAACACAGCTCAGGTAGCCTTGCACCACCCGGCTAGGGTTTCTGGGAGTATGTATACGCGTTTCATTTTGCTCTAATCTGACCTATGCCGAGCTGGAAGTTGATATCCAGTACCTATGCTACCCATGCCATCAAACGACAACCCTTTACGCCAACCGCCCGCTTTCACCAAGATTCTTTGCCCTCAATCCTTTATAACCTTTTACCACAACGTTGTTGAACATGCGGCGGCAAGGAAAAACCAGCTCATTGTCACCATTTTCCCATCCGCAATACCAAACCAGCCATCCCCGCCATGACGCATGCATGCATCAACCTCCTTCAAGCCTCCCCCCAAATCTCATCCGCAACCTCCCTCACCAACCCCAACTTCTTCCTCTGATCCTCCTCACTGAGGGGGTACCCGCTCTCATGCGTACTAAACCCACACTGCGGACTAACCGCCACCCTCTCCAGCGCCTCCTCCCTGCTTTCCCCCGATCCCTTAGCAACCCATTCCACCGCCTCTTCAACCCTCCGTTTAATCTCCTCCTTACTTTCCAATTCCCTCAACTTGGTGCTCACCACCCCAAGTACAACCTTCTTGTTTTTGGGAAGGTATTGAAGCGGCTCAAAGCCGCCGGCGCGGGAGGTGTCGTATTCGAGGTAGAAGGTGTTGACGTTGAGTTCAGTGAACAACTTTTGGGCGATCACGTCGTAGGCGCCCGAGGCGAAGTGGCGGCCGCCAATGAAGTTGCCGCGGCAGAGGTGGACGCCGGTGTGGAAGTCGGCGGGGAGGAGGGAGAGGGAGGTGTTGTAGAGGTGGATGTAGGAGTCGAGGAGGGCGTCGATGGAACAAGTGTTGGAGGGGTCGGAGGCGTAGCCGGCGCGGAATTCCTCGGAGCAAAAGTCTAAATGGTTTTTGTGTGAGTCTGGGAGGGAGGGGGAGATGGAAGGGAGAAGGAGCAAGTGGATGGGGGAAAGGGAGGGAAAAAAGCGAGGGAAAAGAAGAGAAAGGAGATAGGGGAGGGGAAGGAAAAGGAAAAGGAAAGGAGAAAGGGGGGACACATACAAGCCAAACCAGGATCATCAAACTGCACATTCCTCAACCCAGCCTCATAAAGCATCTTCAGCTCCTCCTGATAAACCTTCGCCACATCCGCAAAATACTCCTCATCACTCTCGTACACCCCCTCCGCATACGCCTTGCCCTGCTTATACCGCATATGAAACCAGGCCGGGGTAATCATCGTCAACTTGATATTCCCCCACTCCTCTTTCGGGGTAAACTGCTGCACTAGCTTCAACTCATGCAAATTGGACTTGCTCTTCTCCCGATTATGTCTCAATTTGGAGCCAGCAATCACCGAATCCCCCGGCATCACCTTGCGGTCCTTCTCGATCAGGCTGACCACGTCCGGGTGGTACAGCCGGAACATGCTGGCCTCGGCTTCTTGGAGAGCGACGGACCCGTCGAACTCGTCCCACATTAAGCCCCAGAAGCGGGTCCGGTTGAATTCGCCGCTGCTCACGGCCTTGAAGCCCAGTTCGCGCTGCAGCTTGATGACATTGCCGACGGCTTCCTTTTCGATGGCCGGGAGATTGGCTTCTTCGGGGGAAATGCCCTTGTCGCGGATCGCCTCGCGGGCGGAGAGAAGGTTCTGGGGACGCAGGAGGGAACCCAGGTGTTCGGCGCGGAAGGGAGGCATTTTGGGTTTGTGGTTTGGGGGGTTGGGGGTGGGTGAGAATGTAGAGAGAGAGAGGTAAGTCAACAAAGGTGAGAGCTAGAGTACTGGGAGGAGTTCCATGGCTCCAGTTATAAGGCAGACGGACGGAAAGCAAAGAGGGGTCAACAACAGCAGATCTTTGCTTTTCTTCCTCACCCGACAACCGCGTCGTCCGGTGCGGAGCACGAGGAGAACTTTGAGCCGGCACTATTCGCTGACTAGCTGCTAGCGTGCAATACTGGCATTCTTATTCCTTGCCACTTGTTGTATGGGCCCGGGCCATTGTGGACCGACGACGGCGATCGGAACCTCGGGAGGGATCCGGAGGACCCTGACACTCTGACTTGTAAACTTCAATCGTAGGTCTGGGGCCAATGTTGATGTGAATTGGTGGACTTGGGGACCACGGAACGGAGCTTTGATGTTGGTACCATTGAGAGGCAATGATTGGGATCAAATCACAAGAGTTTGTGGTAGGTAATGATGGTCAGAGGTTCCATGTTCAGAGAGAGTGCCTAGATGGCGGGAGCAGAGTCAATGAACCGGGCAAATCAGCAATGTTGGTTTGTCGCTTCCAGAAGAGTATAAGGCCTGGATTGGCGACTCAAGAAAGCAGATCTCTTGGATGAGCTCCTTATTCAGCCGTGTCTTGGCAAGACCCGGCGACAATGATGTCGTTGGAGGTCAAGAGAAGATGCCTTTGACTTAATTGTTAGTGCAGCCAAGCTTTACAGGCAAGTCTCCGGGCGACAAATTAAATTTCGAAGAAAGCGCTTTCGCGGGGTAGTGGGGTATCTAGCGGGGTATCATCGGGAGTCCACTTCCTTTCTGCTCTTTCTCTAAATGTGTTTGTCAGCCGCTGCAGTGTGATAGAGGCCGAGAGCAATGTGGAAGGAACAACAAAACATTCGCGTCTCTTTCTGCATCCGGGTAACGGCTATCAACAGTGCAGAGTCCCGTCGCAATTTCAAAGTCTTGGGGAAGAGTCGGATGCAGTTGTCTTCTGGAAAGAGACAGCGCAGTCTTCCAGGAGCGTCTCCCAGGGATGCTAGGTATTCATAAGACACGATAAGATAAGCTTCACAGACATCCATCCGATCGCCCAGACAAGGAACAATAATCGGACGACGCAGCAATAAAAAGAGACGACACCCTTGCACGAAAAGGGCCTCCTATATTTGCCAACTCCTCCATCACCACCTGCACAAATCCCAACCCAGTCAAGATGCGCCGGATACGAGCCCATTGGCAGCCCTATGCTGTGAGAACAGGTAGGCCTCTCGCATCTGGCAGTGCCATTTGGGCCTATCACACCTGCTTCAGCTAACCGCCAGCCTGCCTGTCACCACCACTGATGCGGGGCGTCGACGCGGGCAACGACAGACATGGACAGACATCGACGACGTGAAAAGGACCGTTCATGCCATCAACATTCGGGGCGTTTCTCCGGTCCGCTTGACAAACTAACAATGTCTTTTATTTCCCCATCATCTCGTCTGAAATCCACATCCTGACTCTTCAAGGAAGAACCCAGAGCACAACTTTGCAGGACGGTCCGGCCTGCGCTTGCCGTGTCCACTCCCGCCTGTCGTCTCGTTTCTGTTAACTTTTGTATGGTCGACGGACGCACGTTCGACACGCCTGTCATCCCATCCGCCAACGTCAAACCATCAAGGTCCTCAACTCGTTGCAAGTTGGAGTCTTGAGCGCTCAATCTCGAGCTTCATTTCCAGCCCTGCCGCCTTCTCGCCTTCACGTCTAGTTTGCTTCGTCAATACCCCTCAATGCATGTTACTTTCAGTTCCCAAGCCTAAAGCGCATATGAACCACTTTGGTCAACCTTTGGTGAGCTTTTCCATGGTCAATGGCTTTCAAGTTCTCCTAAACATGTTGATCTAAAAATGCTGACACCCAAATAGCCCTCATAAATCCTTGCTAGACACCTTATGCGCAAACCATCCCCTCGCCCGCCATGGAGGTCTTCATCAGTAACCTTCCTCGAGATCTTTCCGAGAGGAGTTTGAAAAGTCATCTGAAGCCGTTCATGGACCAACTCCACATCCATCACTATGACTGTGATAAACGGTCCAACAAACCCTTTGGGAAGATCATCTTCGTCACCCAAATAGAAGCGATGAGCTTCCTTAGGACACACCCTCGTCTCAGTATTATGAATCAGCAGGCTTATTGCAAGGTCAGCCATCTACAACCAAAGGACATACAGAATTTGGTCAACGGCATTCGTCACGAGGCCGAAGAACAGGAAAGGCGGAAGAAGGAGAGGGAGGAGAATGCCAACAACAAAACCCTGCCTACACGCACTCCAACTTCAGCACTTGATGCCGACGTACTTGGTTGCGGACATTGGTCCTACATCAGCGGCAACTTGACCTTCATCACGGAGTGGTCGTCCACCCTGCGCGTCTCAGCAAAGTTTGCCAAGCACGACCTCGACATTACCTCTTTGGATGGATCTCAGGTCCGCATCCCATATCGAAGCATCCAAGAACTCGTTTGGTCGAATGATGGACACGTCGCCGTCACTCTCACATACGCACCAACGTTTCTCTCGCCGCCAAGTCCATCAGATCGACCCGGACAACCCATGAGGATGCGCCTCGAGGCATGCGACAGCAACCACGCCAAAGTATCCAAATTTTGTCTCGTCTATCACTTCAAAGTTCTGGACAAACATCTAATCCGGAATCGGGGGCACTTCCCGGAGACCGACTTTCGTACCGCCATTAAAGGACTGGGTGAGCAAGAAATCTTCTGGGTCTCACCTTATAAATTCTCCATCCAGAGTGCTTCTCCACAAGATGCATATCCGGTTGCAGTTGACAGGCTTAGGTGGGCTCTGACGGAGTACGAAGGTCCAAAAACGTTGCCTTACGGCCTGCTGTTCAATCTCCAAGCGCTGGTGTACAGATCGTATCTTCATCCGACAACCGTGCTGAAGCTAGCCAACCGCTTGGCAGATATGTTCGAAACGGCCCGGCGCTCAGGTCAGCGACAGGATCCCATCTCGGTCGATGCCTTTAAGGCACTCTTCAAAAGCATCGACTGGCCGTCGCCGAGCCTGTCAGGCTCAGAGGCGCTTGCCCAGTTCGAGGTCGAAGGGATCATAGAACACTTGGAGGAAACGGAGAAGCGCATGCGTGAGGGCTACACCATGCGCCTGAACGACGAGATTCCATCCGGTCTTACCAAGATCTATCGGGCACTTGTCACGCCAACCAGAATCGAATTTCACGGGCCTGAACTGGAAGCCATGAACAGGATCCTTCGAAAGTTCCCAGAACACCAGGACCACTTCCTTCGAGTCCAGTTCAGCGAAGAGGATGGACAGGACCTCTTCTTCAACTCGACGGTCTCCATGGACACCATATACCAGAGATTTAAAGACGTCTTGACCAAGGGCATTTCAGTCGGTGGTCGGGTTTACAGGTTTCTCGGCTTCTCCCACTCCTCCCTCCGAGCACATAGCCTTTGGCTATCGGCGCCCTTCGTTTTCAACTKSCAGTTGAAAACGAATGAAAACATCATTGAGGATTTGGGGGATTTCCGCAACATCAAGTCGCCAGCGCGACGTGCGGCACGCATAGGCCAGGCCTTTTCAGAGACACCATATTCCGTATCGCTCTACGATCATGATATCGATGTGATACGGCATAAGGACGTCCAGCGCAACGGCCGCGTATTCAGTGATGGAGTTGGGAAAATATCGCAAGGTGCCCTAGAGGTAATCCATCGCGAGATTCGCGAATCCAAGGGCTATCCGAATTGCTTCCAGGTGCGATGGGCTGGAGCAAAGGGCATGTTGGCTCTTGATGCCCGGCTCACTGGGAGGCAAATCTGTATCAGGGATTCCATGGAGAAGTTCCGCAGCCATGATAAGGAACATCTTGAAATATGCGACATGGCTTCAAAGCCAATTCCTCTGATGCTGAATCGCCAGATGATCAAGATTCTCGAGGATATGGGCGCCCCTGCCAAGTGGTTCATTCGGCTCCAAGAAAAGGAACTCCAACGTCTTCGGGCAATCACGGATAGCGTCCATAACGTGGCGACCTTCCTCAAGCTGCAGTGCGTCGGAGATTCTGTTCACCTTAGCCAGTTTCTCAAAGACGTTCACAAAATGAACATCGACTACCGAAAGGACCAGTTTCTACGCGGCATTGTCGAAGCTGTCGTGCTCAGAGAGTTGCGCTTGCTCAAGCACAAGGCTAGAATCCCGGTTCCCCATGGCATTACTCTGTTTGGCGTAATGGATGAGACAGGCCTATTGCACGAAGGGGAAGTATACGTCACCTATGAAACCCTGGACGGTCGCTTTGAGGACCCTCCAGCTGCTGGTCCTGTTGTGGTGACCAGGTCCCCGGCCTTGCACCCCGGAGACATCCAGGTTGCCCGCAACGTCATCCCACCCGCAGGGCACCCTCTCAGAGAACTGAAAAACTGCATCGTGTTCAGTCAAAACGGTGAACGTGACCTGCCCAGTCAGCTGTCAGGTGGTGACCTGGATGGCGACACTTTCAACGTGATTTGGGATCAGAGGATCGTTTCCGAACTCCACACTTTCCCAGCGGCCAATTATCCACGTGTCGAGCCCCTGGTATTGAACAGAGAGATTGAGTCAAAGGACATGGCCGACTTCTTCGTTGAGTTTATGAAGGCCGATCACCTGGGAGTAATTGCGGTTCGGCACATGATCCTCGCGGACGTACGCGATAAAGGGACGCTGGATGAAGACTGTCTGACCCTGGCAGCATTGCACTCCAAAGCGGTCGACTTCTCCAAGTCGGGGATTCACGTGAATATTAACGAGTTACCAAGGCCAGCACCTTATCGGCCTGATTTGCAAGTGCTGATATACCTTCCTGCTTCTGTTCCCTGCTAATGATGACTGCTAGCCTTGTAAACGGACCAGACATTAAAATCCATGACAAGTCCAAGATTGACATGGAAGAGCAGTACCTTAGGCAAGACAACGATGATGGAGACGACACACCGCGGTACAAATACTACGCATCGGAGAAGATTTTGGGACAGCTTTTCCGTGCTGTGGACGAAAAGAAGATATGGACCAAAAACATCAAGCTAGAAGTCCCATCGGGCGGTCTTTCATTTTGGAATGAACTGGAATCATCCCTGCTGAAGCGTATCCGCGCTATCGGACAATTGCGGTGGCAACATCGTCTTGATGAAGCCCGCCGAATCTGTGAATCGTAAGTCACGGGCCTTTTCCGGTCGCTGCTCATGGTTGCAACCAACTAACATCATTTGTCATGTTATCAGTTACGAAGACGCCATAAGGGACGCCATGGTGGAGTTTGCTGACTCTCCGACCCAGCCACTCAAAGAGTTGGAAGTTGTCATGGGATTTATTCTAAACAAAAAAGGCATTCAGAGCAGGCGGCAGCGAGACAAGTCATCAAAGCTGTCGGACGCGTTCGTCCGTATAACCAAAATGGTGACGAATGCATTGCGCCCCTCCACTTCGCCTGAGGAAGCCACATCGGAGCTCAACGCATTGGAGCTCTGCCTTGCCTGCTTTTATGTGGCATTTGAGAAGAAAAGCCGACCCCAAGAATTTTGGAAGCGTCAAGTCGCTACAGACCTTGAAAGCTTCCGGCTTGTGGCTAGTTCGGCATTGCTTCTCGAGATCAAGGCGCAGGAGCAGAGGATAAGGCTTAGGCACGCCGCTGGAAGCGGCGGCTTCGCGGGCGTTCGGGGAGGCAGGGGAGGCCATCGGCAGCCCATCCGTGTGGATGTTAACACGACGGCTCATGCGGCGACCCTACAAACCGCCGTTACCGGTGGTGCATTCGATTCGGGCTCACCAAGCAGCACGTCGGTCCCAACGACCCCAAGCTCTGGATCCAACTACACGCCTAGTAGTGGGTCAGTCACACAAGATGCCATATTCAACGGCACTACAGGCCTATACCTGGGCTACCAACCGGAATTGGTACATGCACAGGCTGCCGCAGGAACGGCGGGCGTTTCGGGAGGACAAGGGCCGAGTGCATCGCCTGCAGGCATGCCGATCAAATTGACACCTGCGGAACGGGTGGCCCAGCTTGCCGCTCAATATGCGCAGATGCAGATTTACCAGAGGAAGTAGTATTTCTGAAGGCCGGCGGGAATTGACGGGTGGATGGCGTGAATTCAGCGGTTGATGAAGCAGAACTATTTTTGGACATCACGACTTTGACAAATTTCCATTTCTTCTCTAGCTTATGGTTTTGGATTGTAAGGGTATTTCTCGCAATATAAAGAGCACTGAATAGCCAACTTGAAGTGTTGTTGAGGGAGATCCCCGGCTGTTCCCCGGCTGTTCCCCGGCACCCCGGATGTGTACCCCGCAATTAGCGACCTCCCCCCACTAAAATCCCGGGCGACAGCGGCGGGAAAATGCTTTGCCGCCAGCAGACCAAGAGCCGAACCGCAGGCCCGGAGATGGTGGGCGGTTGCACCCATCCACTCCGACGTCACTCCGATCATTGCGTGATGAGTTACAGAGTATTTGAATGTCTCCTATCTCTTACCTCGGAAAACTAAACATTTTCAGCAGGCGACTGAGTGATCTTTTCCCATCCCATTGAATCCCATTCAAACATCCCGGTGTAAACAAATCATCACTACACTTCCTTAGCGCCCCGACTTACAGGCTCACAGACATCGGGTCTTGGCGGATTGCTCCACCAAGAACGACTTGGCGAACAACCTCATCAAAAAACCCTACGGATTTCATCTTCACAGGTACTTCTTACTCTTTTGGCTTTTTTGTCATCGTCATAATCAAGTCCTACGGTATCCCAAGAGAAATCAGCAACAATGACGGCAGCAAAGAACGGACAAGGAATGCTCTACGTGACGATGCAGCCCCAGGAGGGTCTCTCGCTCGACCAGTTCCACGAATGGTACAACAACGAGCACGGCCCTACCCGTCTGCGTATCCCCCAGATCTTTTCCAACGGCCTGCGCTACCAGGCCACCGACGGCGAGCAGCCGCACTTCCTGGCCGCCTACGATGTGACCGACATGGCCCACCTCCTGACGCCCACCTACCTCGACCTGCGCGCCAACCGGTCCTCCCGCGAGGCCGAGACCATTGGTCAGGTCAAAGTCGACCGCTTCTTCTTCGACCTCATCTGGACCCAGGAAGCCCCGTCCTTCAAGCCGGCCGAGCAGTGCACTGACGCCGAAGCAGAGGGCCGCGTGTTGGTGGCTGTTGACGTCTCGCTCAACCTGGCCAACGAGCCCGACGCCGTCGAGAAAGTCATCCAGTGGTACGAGGAGGAACACATCCCCATGCTGTCCAAGATCCCCGGCTGGCTGCGCAGTCGCGTACTGCGGACGCCTTCGTCCATCGAGGGTTCCGGCGCCGCTGAAACGAAAATCATCACCCTCCACGAGTACGCTCCCCAAAACGGTCTCGGCGGCCCCGAGCACAAAGCCTCCATGGACACCCCCTGGCGCACCGAGGTTTTCGACAAGTACATCACCGAAAAGGGCCGAAGGACTTACTCCCTCTTCTACGTCTTCGGGCCCGCGCCCCGTGATCTAGAGCACCTCTCCCGCTTGCCCGCCTCCAAGGCCTTCTCCGCTGCTGCCCCCCGCCTGACCACCACCGCTGGTCCCGACGGCCCCATTATCAGCAGCTACATCACCACCCCCCACGACGGCCTGACCATCCCCTATCAGCTGGAAGGTAACCCCTCCCCCACCGCTCTCGTCATCGCCTTCTCCAACTCCCTCCTTACTTCGCTGCACATGTGGGACGCCCTGGTCAAGCTGCTTAAGCAAGCTCGGCCCGATCTGCGGATCTTGCGGTATGACACGCGCGGAAGACACGCTATCCCCTCCCCCCCGCAGCCTGCCACTTTGGACCTCCTAGCCGATGACCTCGCCTCTCTCCTTGACGCTTTGCGCATCGACAAACTGCAGACTTTAGTGGGTGTGTCAATGGGCGGCGCCACGGCGCTGAACTTCGCCATCCGCCACCCTTCTCGTCTCGGCAAGTTCGTGGCATGCGACTTTAACGCTGCCAGCTCAGAAGCCAACACGCAAGCGTGGAAAGACCGGATCGCTGTCGCTGAGTCTGATGAGGGGAAGGGACTTAAAGAAAAATTGGCGGAGGTTACGGTCGAGAGGTGGTTCCACCCCAACACGATGGAGGGCAAGAAGGATGTAGTAAAATGGATGACGGAAATGGTTGGCCAGAATGATGTGGAGGGGTTTAGGTATAGTTGTCAGGCGTTGTGGGGATATGATTTGAGGGAGAAGATGAAGAGTGTCAAAGACGTGGAGGGGTTGTTTGTGGTGGGCGATGGGGATGGTAAGGGGGCGTTGGTGAAGGCTATGGAGGGTTTCAGGGGGTTGCTTGGAGACAAGGGAGGGGAGTTGAGGGTGGTGAAGGAGGCGGGACATTTGCCTATGTGTGAGAGCCCGGAGGGGTTTTGGGAGGCTGTTAGGGATTTTATTTGAGGGAGGAAGTGGTTCGATAGGTTAAGAAGAGTGAGAGATGAGGGTTTGATGGTGTTGAAGAAGTAACGAAATGAATGAGGAATCTCCAGGCGTTGTCGGTCATCAATCATGAAGGCTGTCTCTCCCTCGTGTTGTTGAGGTGGTGGGCGTATTATGCACTTGTGGTGATGGGCAGACCTATGCTTCGAGAATCCTTCAGAATTGCGCAGTGAAGCAAACATCGACTTGCTGACTGCACTAACAAACCAGGATCGGGGCTCCCGTTTTGAGGCGGCCGGCCGGCCGGCCGGGCTCACATCGGCTGAGATCCGGAAAGCCGGACCGGGTACCGAGTACTGGGTAAGATTCCGAGTTTCGAAATCTCGAGGCGAGTCGTGCGCACGAATGACGAAAATAACAAGCACAAGATCCGAAGTGATATCGTGTCAAGGTGGTGAATGTGACGAGTCCCTCGACGGAGCGTGTAAAACGATCTACATACCTAGGTTTGGTTGATTGCAGGGAAGTATGGAAACAATCTCGTAAAACCGGCAGCGACGCAAAGGAGGTGAGTGAGTGGTTCGGGATCAACGAATTCGTGTACGTAGGTACTGTAGGTGAGGTGTTTCTTTCTATGATCAATGGGCGGAATTGTAGCATCAGAAACAACATCCAAGCGATCAGCAAGTCGCTGCTAACTCGGTTTCAAATTTTGTTAAAAACAAAAACCCGTAGTAGTCGTTGAAGAAACGCGTTGAGTGAGGTGATCATAAGAGGTGGTGAGTCGGGGTGGGGATGGGTGAGAAAGGCCACCCTATCTTCATGGGTAGGTATAGTTGGGTGGTTGACGCGTGGCATTGGCATGTCATGAGAGCGCTTCATAAGGAGAGGAGGGTGTAATCAGCTGACAGTGATTGTGTCTACATCATTGGTTATTCTCACAGTCAAAAATGCGGCCGGACCCATTTGGCGAGAAGGATCATGATGCATACCTATGAACGACAGATCTGCTAGTGCCTTTGCTGACTTTCACTGTAGTACAGACGAGTTTCTGCTGTGCTACGTAGTACGCGGCATGATTCACAATGCTGACTCTCCATCGAAGGGTACGGTGACATTCGAGCTTCTGTGAGTATAAGAAGCCATCATCTTCCTCTCGTTGAACGTTGACAATGTCGTTCCTTCGGAGTGCCAAGCTTCATGATCACACAACAGAAAGCCCCTGTCTTGAGTTCATGGGCTGACAGCATAGCATGGAAGTGCAACACGACACTGGATTTGCCGCTTTTACGCAGCACGGCGACAAAATCCCCGGTATAGCGTGGCCTTCAATGTCCTTGGTCAGCGTGGCCACCCTAAAATCCCCCATTGGGACAGCTCTCATTGCCGGAGTACTTTTAATCTTGTACCTTGCATATCGGGCTATCCTTCCAAAGCCTATTGCGGGTATCCCGTATAACAAGAATGCGGCTTGGAGTCCTTTGGGCGATATCCCCGAGATGTTGGGATATATTCGCAGGAAAAAAGAGGTGTTTGTGAGTATCCCCTCTCTCGGCTC
This sequence comes from Neurospora sp. FGSC 26632, assembly GCA_009804965.1. Lineage (NCBI taxonomy): Eukaryota > Fungi > Ascomycota > Sordariomycetes > Sordariales > Sordariaceae > Neurospora > Neurospora sp. FGSC 26632. The sequence goes on along the minus strand of RAOH01000196.1, from coordinate 17,297 downwards.
TTTTGCTAGGAGCTCGTAGTAGACCACGACCCTTATAATGGCTGACTTACCTGAGCCATCATTCAGTCCTGGATGGGGTCCCTGACGGAAAGGCACAACAGCCTAATTGTCCAGGTCTTCATTAAGCCATTCGCAAAGCCATGGGTTATTGTGGCAGACCCATTCGAGACGCAGGACATCCTTCTCCGGCGCGGCAAGGAGATTGACCGAAGCCTGCTCATTGGCGACATACTCGGCCCCCTTCTCCCCGAACAGCACATGCAGTTCCACTCCGATGACCCGCGCTTCAAGAAAAACCGCAACCTTATCAACCATTTGATGACCCCATCTTTTATCAACCGTGTCAGCGGTCCCGAGACATACCGCGCCGTAAACCTTCTCATTCAACTCTGGAAGGCCAAGTGTGAGCGCGCCCAAGGCCGTCCCTTCTCTGCAATCCATGACCTCAGTCACAGCGCCCTGGACGCCATCACTGGCGCGCTCATCGGCCTTCCCGAATGCGAAAATATCACTTGGAAGTGTTTGGAGGCCGTCAATCAGGTTTCACTGCCCTCCGAGGGTGACGTCGTCGACTCGAGTAGTAGTAATGTCAACAAGCCAATCACCTTCCCCGAGAGCTCCTCCATCCCCCCTTTCCTCAGCGCCATTATCACCATGACGAATTCCCTCATGCTCACCCAGCTTTCCCCTCTGCCCAAAGCCACCTACAAGATCGCCAGAATGTTCCCCTCTCTGAAGAACGCCATCGCCACAAAGGATACCTACATCACCTCCAAGATCGACGAATCCTTGGCCCTTATCAACTCCTCCGAAGATGATCCAAACCAATCATCAGACAATAATTCCCAAAAACTTCCCCAAAACGCCATCCACTCGGTCCTCCTCCGCGAGCGCCAACTCGCCCTCAAAGAGGGCCGCACCCCCAACTACCACTCCCGCGCCATCTCGGACGAGTTCGTCAGCTTCCTCCTCGCCGGCCACGACACCACCGCCGTCACCATGGCCTGGGGCGTCAAATACCTGTCCGACCACCCTCGCGTACAAGACCGTTTACGCATGGAGCTGCGCGCCGCGATGCCTGTTGCGTTTGCGGAAAAACGGGCGCCGACGTACGAGGAGATCGTTGCCCTCCAGCTCCAGCAGCAGGAAGAGGGAGAGTCGCGGAGGAGGAGGAGCGAGTATCTGGACGCGGTAATCGAGGAGGTGTTGAGGGTAGGCAATGTCATCGATTTCTTGCTTCGCGAGACGTTGCGGGACACCGAGATCTTGGGCAAAATGGTTCCGAAGGGCACGTCGATTTGCTTGGTGGGCAACGGGCCGGGGTATGTCAGGCCTGCTTCTTTGGTCGAGGTTGATGATGCGGTGCGTAGTCCGGGGGCGAGGAGGAAGAAGGAGGGGTCCAAGGAACCGGGGAAGAGGATGTTGAGCGGAAAGTGGGATGATGGGGATTTGGGAGAGTTTAAGCCGGAACGGTGGTTGAAGAGGAATAGGGAGACGGGTAGGGAGGAGTTTGATCCGCTGGCGGGGCCGACGTTGGCGTTTGGGTTGGGACCGAGGGGGTGTTATGGGAAGAGGTTGGGGATGATGGCGTTGAGGATTTATTTCGTGATGATTGTGTGGTGGTTTAGGCTGGGGAAGTGTCCGGAGGAGTTGAGCGGGTATGAGGGCGTGCAGAGGTTTGCTAGGGAGCCGAAGCGCTGTTTTGTTAGGCTGGAGGATGCGATGGAGCGCTGAAGGTTGGGGGGTCCGGGTCCGGGGAGGGACGAACCATAGGTGATCACTCCCCATTTTCAAGACCCAATTCCGGTTTGTCAACAATTGAAGAATAAAAGATGTCCGAAAAATCGATTGACTAAGCCACAAACAAATGTTTTCATACAATCTCACGATGCGTTGAGGTTTTGTCGCGCAGTGTCTTTTGGTGTTCGTGCAGATTCGTTTACGCTATCAGCACAGGCGGGTTTACAGGGAATTACAAGGGACCGGGGTGTGCAGCTAAGCTTCCCCTCGAACAACCTCATCCAGTCCAAAGCCCACGACAAAGAACCTCATCTACCCCTGAGCAAGTAAACAACCTCTTCTAATGTCAACCCTTAGTACACTAAGCGCCGAATGTCTTTCACAGCATACGCCTCTTCAAGTCGATCGGAACAAGCGCCAAGCACCGCCTCCCATTCTCCCCTGTTCGTCCGACCCTGAACTGGCACTGTGGGCCAATCGTCGTCTGTTTGAGTAACCGCGCTTGTTTCACATCACCACCCTGTCACTTGTCAACTTCATGCGTTTCCTCGTTTAGAATGGGCCTGGGAAAGGGAGTAAATGAAGGAATTAAAGCAAAAGTTTAAAGTCGTGTTTGGGCCCCCTTCGTCACGGGTAAACCAAAGATTCAAACTTCCACTTCTTCCCTTTCTCGGCGTTGTCATTGATTGTTCACCTTCTTTCTTACCTTGTTTTAGTCCGGCATTTTCACACATAGACGCTCTTTCTGGGTTTTGGCTTCTTTCGTTGTTTTGCTGTTTTGTTTTGTTTTGTTTTGTTTTAGTCATCAACCATAATCTAATTCACTATGTTCTCACCACCAAACTGCACCATAATCCCCTCCTCAGCCCCCAGCGATGCAGGCATCGCGGGCGCAGGTGTAAGTCCTCCCATCCCGTCCTTATTCCCCCCCCATCCTCACCCTCCCGCCTTCTCCTTCTCCCCGCGCTCAAGTCTAACATCCACACTCGAAAAACACAGGTCCTAATCTCCTCCTCCCTAACTGCCACCATCGCCCTCCTCCTCTCCGCCTCCCTCATCCTGCAATCCACCCTCTTCCCGCACTCCACGCGGCCCTCCACCATCCGCCGCAAGCTCCTCGCCTCCTACTCCGACCAGCAGATCCTCATCGGCATCACCCTGCAATCGCTCGGCCTGGCGCGCTCTTCGCACATCATCCCTTACCACTTCTTCATCATCTGGATGCTTTCTCTCTTATCTATGGCGACGCACAACGCCACGCTTCTGGCGCTGGTCCAGGACTTCAAGAGGGATTGGGTGCTGAGGTGGATGAGGCAGGGCCTGATGTTTGTCAATTTGGCGCTGAGTTGTGTTTATGGGGTGGTGGTGTTGGAGGGGAAGAGGAAAGGGTGGGCGGGGACGTTGCCGGTGGGGTGTATTTGGGCTGCTGATTCTGTGGCTGCTGGGTTGCAAGGAGGAGAAAATAACAAGAAGGTGGCGGCGGGTGGATTGGATTACGTGGGCACGATCGTGACGATTGCTGGGAATGTGGTGGTGTTTGGGCTGGCTACTTGGTACTTGCAGAGTAGGAGGCAGAAGTGGTATAGGATTGTGCAGCTGGTGGGAATGCTTTTGATGATGGGGATTGCGGTTGGTGCTGCCGTGAGGGTTTTTTTGCTGTCGCAGGCGTTTGGAAAGCCGGATGTTCAGCTGAGCGATGAGGGAGAGAAGCAGTTGGGTTTTGGAAGCTTGTTGGGGCTCTTGATGATGGCTTTGCCGATTATATCGATCATTGAGATCAAGAGGGGAGATGTAGTGGTGGCGCCTCCCTTGAGGGATGATGTGTCTGATGATGAGAAGCCGTTAGTATGAGATTTGAAGGGCTGAAGCAGCGGGGGAGGGAAGGCAAACTTTAGCAATTCACCCTCTTTCTCTTCGCATCGTCGCTTCATGGCCTGAACGGGACTGTTCGCTTGGAAATTGGGTAGAAACAATTGGCGCTTTCATCTCCAGGGGTAATTCACGGCAATCGGACGTCCGAAGGTACGGGCACGGGATGAATGACACCTTGATATCTAGGCACTTTAGCCTAGGCCATCATTCATTGGCCGGAACCGAGTGGACTATAGCACGACCGCGTAATAAGCTTTCTCCAAGATTCAGATAGATGAAGTCGGGTATGGCAGAGGATAGCCGGCTTTTGCAGAAAGTTAGGACTGAGAGTTGCGATTCTGGTCCGGAGTTTTGAGCTCGCGGTACTCAAGCCAAGTTGGTCGACAGCAAACGAGCAACCCAGTCTCAAGGTCTCGTGTGCGAAACCAAGCAATTCCAATCTTGGAATCAAAACGGTTTCGTTCCATCTTGAACCACAAGGCGAACCCGTGTTTGTGATTCTGCTGACCCTTGATCTCAGGCCAAACGGCATTGTGATATCGGCCAACGCATCGCAGATGCTCACCTGCAATGGACCTTCCTCATCCGTCAACAACGTACCAACACAAGGTAACATCGAATTGGAGAAGTCCATACTCCAGACGGCAAACAACATTGGTAGCGGGACCGGATAATCATCAAGGCAAGTCAAGTTAGGGGTCTGGCAAGGCAATTCAGACCCCTGACTTGGCTTGACTTGGCTTGTGTGCCACGCTGTTCCCACGTCCGGTCAAGACGGCATGGTCATTTCTCCGCTATAAGAACGGCGGAGAACTCATTCGAGTCCATCCGGTCCGAAACCATCCATCACTTTGTGTTCACAGTATCTTCCCCTTCATCACTGCTGTGTGAAACTGAAGTCCCAGCAGTCCAGTCGCGATGCGTCTCTCCCAACTCGTCGCCACCCTCCTGGCCGTACTAGGCAACGCCGCCTTTGCCAAACCCGTTGTCCAGTCTCGAGACACAGTATCAGTAGCAGCCAAGTACTGCGACGCCTCCACCAGCATCTGCTACTCCGAGTTCATCAGTCCCGAGCAGATCGCCTACCGGTTTGCCATCCCGGACAATGCGACCGCCGGCAACTTTGACGTCCTGCTGCAAATCGTTGCTCCCAAGACCGTCGGCTGGGCAGGTCTCGCATGGGGAGGCGTCAGTAAGTCATTTTATCCATCCATCCCTCTCTTCTTTCCATCACACCATCAAATCTCTAACATCAAAAACAAAAACAGTGGTCAACAACCCCCTCCTAGTCGTCTGGCCCTACCAATCCTCTGTCATCGCCTCCAGTCGCAAAGCCTCAGCCCGCACCTACCCGCAAGTGTCCACCGACGTCAGCTACAAGGTGCTCGCGGGGTCCGGAGCCAACGCGACGCACTGGACGCTCAACGCTCTCGCCAAGGGCGCGAGTAGCTGGGGAACCACCAAGCTGGATCCCAAGAGCAGCGCGGTTCCGTTCGCCTATGCGCAGTCCCGTAGCCCGCCGACGAACCCGGCTGATGTGGCGAGTAGGTTTAGCATCCATCAGAGTAAGGGGAAGTGGAGCCATGATTTGGCGAGTGGACGGATTGCGAACTTTGCGAGTGCGGTTGCGCAGCTTGAGAAGCCGGTGGGGAAGTAGAGGAGGAGTCTATTCGGGAAGACTAACTAGCCGATGGATACGTCAAGATGGTGATTAAGACGAGAACAAAAGGCAAGCACAGTGTTGGCGAGTTGGTTTCGTGTAGATCTTTCCCCTTGGTTTGGCAAACGTCAGTGAACAGAGAAATGGAAGGGAAGCGTTTGCCGGATAAAACATACACGCTCGGAATGAACGATCTGTCCGCATACTACCTTGTAGATATCCATCATATGCGTCCCAAACATAATTGGACGTGTGCCAGAAACCAGGGGTATTAGGCAAAACCGCATGGAGCTGTGATCCCGCTTCTACACCCTCGATATGCCTTCTGATGTGAGCGAGCCCTACCTGCATGTTAGTACTTAAGGACCAGCTGTTCACCACCAACAAGCAATGTCGATAACAGCCACAGCACTCAAAGCATCTCCCCCTACCGTCATCATCCACTTCAACGTCAACAAAATGCAGCTCCCCCTCCTCCCCCTTGTCTCCCTCCTGGGCCTCCTCTCCGGCGCCACAGCCCACGGCCTAGTCCAATCCCCACCCACCCGCTCCCCCGGCGACGTCACCGCCACCGCCTGCGGCAAGACCATGGCCAACTTCTACAAGGCCGACAACACCAGCTACCCCGAAGCTTTACTTAGGGCCAACCCCAGCGGCCTCAAGGACGGGTACAACGCCAAGAACTGCAACCTCTGGCTGTGCAAGGGCTATCAGTTTGGGGACAACAAGGCTGGTGTGCAGCAGTATGTAGGAGGGCAGGAGGTTGTGTATAAAGTCTGGATTAGGATTCCGCATGTGGGGGTATGTTTTTCTGTTTCTGTTTTTCGCTTTCGCGGCGCTCGGGCTGAGGTGATGTTGGCGATGGATTTGGAGAATGAGTGAGTGATGTGTGATGCTAATGATAAAAGCAGTACTCCAACGTCAGCGTCGTTGATACGACCACCAACTCGGTCATTGGATCGCCGTTGCTTGCGTGGCCGAGTGGTTACGCGGCTTCGTCGAACCCGCCGAAGAATCAGACGGATTTTAAGGTCAAGATCCCGGATAACCTGGGAGGAAAGTGTAGCCGGGGTGGTGTTTGGTACGTGACCTCTATGCTCCTTTCTTTCTGACTCTCAAGTGCTCAGGTCAACTTTTGTCAGCTGAGACTAACTGCATCGTGTTTTGAAACAGCGTCCTCCAGTGGTACTGGTTCGGACAGGGTCAGACTTATGAGTCTTGTACCGACTTTGTCGTGCCTGAGGCGACAAATGTCAGCTCTTTCACTTTGTAGAAATGCGGAAGTCACGTTCAATCCGAGAGTCGATGTGGCAGTCGTGACCGACCATACTTTTAATGCTGTATTCATTCAGATCCTGCGGGATGTTCCCTGTCCTCGATCTTCTTCCAGACAATCATGAACTCCGCCAGTCATTCCCATTTTTTTGACTTCAGTTTTTTGTTTCTAGATGACCTGGCTTCGGGACGGGACCGGCCTGCAGGCCGTGGTGAGTCCGCTTCCGGGCCGATAAGGCCCCGGCGCCCACTGACCGCTCTGTACTTAAAACACCTCTCGTCTCCTGCCGTCTCCTGCCGTCTTCCTCGATATTCCAACCTGGAACCTACACAAACTGGCCAACCAAACTGAACGCAACCACAGGCATGGACACTATCAAAGACACTCGACAACAAGATCAATCAGCGCTGCATTCCGCTCTCAACCTCCAGGATGGCAACCGAGTCGTCCTCCTTACCTGTCGACGGCTGAGTATAAGAATCACTCGAACTTTCAAGCCTCGCATGTCCTTTGCTCTGCCAATGGCGTTGCAAAACACCCATAGCCAAGGGCACCGGTCTGGGTCCAGATCCAGCGATTCCAGCCTCAGGATCGTAACCCTTCCCCTTCATTCTGGCCCTTATTTTGCGCACCAACGGGTGGCAGAAGGGAACACAAGCGGCTCCTATCGTGGCCGTGATCTCGGCTTGAACCAGGACTAGCATCGTTGCGATGTTGTAGGTGCCGTTGTCACCGAGGGTGGCGTTCATGACTGTCTTGCCAAGTCCGACGCCTCCGGCACTGAGAGATGATAATCAGTCATGAAATTCGGAGCCAGGCAACGGGTCAGGAACGACAGATGTGCAACTTACATGAAGCCCAAACTCATGGCGGATATGATGCTGATCTTTCGGCGGTCGTCCATGTTCAGTCTGCAGATCACTAGGGTGTGAACCAAAGAGAGGACGAAGTCCTATGCAATAAACATGTGAGAACGAGAATCCGGGATTGGCTATCGGGCTGACTTACCATAAACACCTGGTAAGCAGATGAGAATGTGTTATATGTTTTTACTGTCTGCTGCTTGACGCAATGACTGTTTTCCCCCAGCATTGGATTCGGCATCGCCTGAAAGGTGCACTGGAAGAAGGAGATGATGGAGATGCCCAGGGTGATGGCCGTGCAGGTGGTGATCAAAAACCAAACTGCGATCTTCTGCCATCTCCTGACAACGAGCCGAAGGAGGGTAATGCAAAAGGAAATTTTGGAGACGGCGGTGCCTAGGACTGCAAAGAGTTCCATGATCGGGGACCATTTGAGGAGGACGACCACCTTCTGCATGACCTTGAGCATGTCACCGCCAGCTCTTAGCTTCTCGACGGGTACGCCAAGGCCATTGTTCGTCTGCCAGAGAACTATGACCGTGTATATGACCTCTATGATCTTTTATCGGTGTTAGGTACGTACTTCACAGGCATTGTTCAGGGCCATCAACCAAGGGAAAAGGACATACAAAGGAGAGGACAAGTACCCAATCATCCAGGTGGAACTTCGACTTCGCAATGCGCTTGGAGTAGAACCTGAGGCAAATGAAGACAAGGGCTACAACCAGGTAGGTTATCATACCCCCAAAGAGTACTCCCAATGCATCCTTATCTTTGCCCATTTTCCCAGATTTTGGCGGTTCGTTGTTGTACACAGCGAGTGGTATACAACAGAGCGGTTTGCCTGAATCCAGCGATGAGCCCAATTGGCACGATGAATGTTGAGAGGGAGAACTTGTCGAATGTCTGTCGGTTATATTCACTCTTTCGATGTTGATTAAGCGGGCAGCTTCCAGTCAACTATATAAGCTTCAACCTCAGAGAAGCTAACATAGGCCTCCTTTCCATTGCTTCGCGGCGTCAATGGACTACCTTCTTCTTTTGACGAGTTTGCACATACAATGACGATTTCGACCAAAGTTGGAATCGGAGGCGCCCAATACAAAACCCTACAGTCTCATGAAACTCTCATTGTCCAAGGCGCAACCTTCTTGCAGAGATCTCCGCGGTGTATGCTAACCGCCTCTCACCCCTATCGTTGAATTACAGAGGCTGGCCAGGCCATTCTCTTCTCACAAACTAAGGTAAAAAGCTCTTGAAAACCTGTAACGTATCATTCTGCTACAGATATTCAGCATATATCTCGCAGAAGACCTCGAACCCATCGAGTCTCGCAGCTCGATATGACCAAACCGGCTTAACAAACATGGACTTTACACTAGTCTGTCTTGAGCTCGAGGAACGCCACGAACGCCGACATGAAAAATGCTATTTTAATATCCACTAGTGTACTCGCGGCAAACTTTGTGGGTGCAATCATGGTTTGCTGTATACATACAGCTTACCGACTTCTCCAGGTTTTCGGACCATGCCGATCATGCCGTTACTTGCGGGGCCGCTTCAAACTGTAAAGACATCAACGGCGTCGTTTTCTCCGAGGTTTGCCATGGAAACTGGTTTGAAGATCCTCCTACGGCTTGCTTCGCATGGGTTTGGCGACCATCGGTCCGAGCAATACGAACAAGGAGCCGAGAAGGGACATAGAAGGAACTTCCCCAGAGGGGATTACAGAAACTAAAAAAAAAAAGAAGCAGCCATGGCGATGATTTGAATCTGAATGCGGTCGCAGCCACGAAGTCTTTTTCCCGGAATGGCCCTCGAAGATGCTGATGTGGGGCCGGCATCCTGCCTGTAGCCGTCCCCCGCACCCACTACAAGCGCTGTAGAGGTAGTTCGCCCTGGCAGTCGCTTCCCTTTCTTTCTCCAACAACAAATCAACCACGGGAGACACTCGCCGATATCAGCACCACTTTTGCATTCGAGGACAAAAGATGCACCATGTCAACATCAGGGGCAATTGGAATTTGAGACTGTACTCCTTGGAGCCTCTGAAGCATGGATCCGATCCTGGTTTATTGCGATCAAACAAGGTGAGTCGATGGCGCCCAATTTCCAGCTCATAGCGCATCCTCCAACGCTAACGCCAACCCATTCAACTAGGTATTTTTTCCATACCTTTCTCGATGCCTGGCTCCCTCGACTTTCCGATTCTTCCTCGTCCACTATCTTCCTCTCTGCAACTTCGAACCTACGCCTCATATGCGCAGACCCGATACCTACCCACGCAACAAGACGACCGTAGTGTCTCCCCGTCCAGCGCCCCTCTAACTCCCAAGATATCGGGATATCGTAACGCCTCGTGTCCACAGATTCGGTTCGGCTACCGCGTTATCGAAAGCCCGACTCTTTCATGCCCGTGCACCGACATCCGTTATCTTGCTATAACAGGACGCGGGTGGTTGATTACATCTGGGTAGCGAGCTTGATTTTTTGTCTGGCTCCAGCGTGGCAGTATTCCTCTGTCTATGCAGCTCTAGGCTCCTGAGATAGACATCAGTGTCAAAAATCGTATGTTTCCTCGCGGTATGGTTCGACTTCTTCATTGCAGAAATGACTCAGCCGGGGTCCGCGGCAGCAAAAGGTTAGTTCCGGGGCTCCTGAATTGGGTAGGCTAATTTGCTGATGTTACCCTGATCTCAGAACCAGCTGTTGGTTCATAGCTGCAGCGGCAATATCGAGTGCATCTGCTGCTCATTTTCTCTTTAACCTGTTGCCGCGGTACCCGTTTGACTGGTCTCGGCGACAAACCCAGCGCGGGGCGACCTTTGACATTTTTTGCTCGCTTCTCCTCACCAAACCTTTTCCACAGTCAATAACCGCTTGGGGTCCGCGTCATGAGCACCGAGAGCAAAACATCGCTGGACGACGACGCCCGTCAGGCATCGAGCAGGATGCCTGCAGCATTTGTGGGATATCGCCCGTTCCCTCCGGTCATCAATCTCTACGGCAATTTCTATGGTGTCATTGACGCACTGACTACGTTTAAGCTCTGCGGTGCCGACAAGAACGATTTTCTATACGTCGTCGAGATACACCACGGCTTTACCCCACGAGGACCGCTCAATTTCAGGCCGGGCTTCTACCTACGGAACGGGACGGGGACCAACGCCCCTATCCTGGCGGCCGCCGGCGACGAAGCTCGAGAACCCCTTCTGATGTCGACCTTTAGCGTGAAGAGTCTCATCATGCTGCCGCCGCTGGACGTCGAGGTTAACAACCCCCGCGACTTTGTGACCGAGGTCATGTACGCCACAACGACCAGCGACGGTACCGTTTCGTTCCGGTTCTCCATCGAGGTCGGCCCTAAGATGAAAAGTCGAGAGGAATTCGAGTGGAGGAAGACCCGGAAGGGCAACACCATCACCCAGCACAGCGGGTTTATTCTCATTCGCCTGCCGCCCTCGTCCATATCAGCTTCACCCTCTCCTTCGGCACAAGAGGAAAGCGAGATACTCGCCGATCTTACGTTTCGCAATGCGATATCCTTGCACCACTTGTTTGTATTGGAGCTAAAGGGGGCTGCTTGTTCAGGAGAGGTGGGTGACCGTTGGACCCTTATGGTTGTCGCCACCGCGCTCAGACTTTATTGGCTACGTACCTATGGCAAAACCAACAAGGCTATCGTAGGAATTGGGCAAAAACTTCGGGGTAAATAGTTTAGTCTTTGGTTTGCTATATTGTTAAGAGTCTCCACGTAGGTAACGTTAGCTTGCTAGTCTAAAGGAAGCTTAGGTAGTTCACCAGGTCTGCTGAGAAAACTTGGTTCCTTAAATCAGGGCCTGCTGAATACTTTCGTCTAAAAAATGCCTTCAGTAGATACCACACACCACGCTTTATGCCTAAAGAAGCAGACTATACAGTAAACCGGTGTGATGGAAGGCTTATTTGGCGGCGTTGGATTCTTTTCAACAAGGCTGAAACATAGACGATCGATATCCAGTACAAATAGGTCATCGAACAGGTGGAGAGGAACATTCTCAAGATACAGCACATTTAAAGTGTAATAAGGGCTCACATTTGAGGACTTGGAAGTGGAAAAGGCTTCAATTCACATTAATCCTCTTCGGCGGCAAGGTCGGTGGTGGAGAACCAGAACTTCGTTGTAGGAAACGAAGCAAATCGATCCATCTGGGACCGGGAATATCAAAAAGTCCAACGTCACCTTCACAGTCATTCCTAGTGCCTCAGTCCTCCACCTATAAGGCGCGCACCATCATCTCAAGATAAAAGTTTCTAGTAACCACACTGAACTATTATTCTCTTTTCGGTCCGGTTTTGTGTGCTTCTCTCTACATCACCAGGTCCTTCCGTCAAGCCTGCCTGCGAATATTCCTGACGAGCATCAATGTAGAGCTTTTGCCTTTTTAACGCCTTCACACTCAACTTTATAGCCGCCCCATTTCTCATCATACACCATCTATCGATGTAAATCCAACACCGGGTTCCGTATCTTGACTTAATCCCGTCCCGTATGCCTTCAGATACGCTCTTTCCCGACACCGACAGTTATTTACCATGCAAAGCGGGAACAAGTCCATGATGCCGTAATGACCAAACGTATATTCTCGAACCGAAATTTAGAGACCCAAGAAGCAAAACAACCCACCCTATTTGCCCGAGCATTTTCCGCGCCGAAAAACACCTTGCCGTACAAATCTTTGAATCCAGCCTGAAAGGAAAACCATGGTCTCTGATACCTGGCTTAACGAATCACCGGATCTCTCATGAAATCAGGAAAGTCCGAAAACCCTCCCTCACCAGGGCGATACCTGCTCCTCGATCCCGCCTCCGCCGATCCCGCCTCGCGATCAATATGCTCCAGCAACTCCAACAGACTCGCTTCGTCGTAATCGTTTTGTTCTGTGTTGTTGTTGTTGTTTGCCAAAGCAGCAGCCTGCATCCTCTCCGCCGCTTCATCTATCCTAATGCCCATCTCATGGATGGCATCACCTCCAGCCGCAACCGCACCGCCGACCGTGTTCTCGTCAATAGCGAAAATCTTGAGGCCGCGAATGTGTGTATCCTTGCCGTTCTGGTGATTCTCCTTGATGTGGGCCTGGACAATCCAGCAGCAGAGGGAGTGACCGTCAGGGGCCCCGCCGCAGTTGGCGATGGGTACGTCTTGCCAGCCGACGGGGTTGGTGAGTTTGACGTCGGCGAATTCGATGAGATCGTGGTGGCCGGTGCCGGCGTACCAGACGATGTTGGTGGGCGTGTAGGATTCGTCATGGTTATAGTCAACGTAGAATCGGATTGCCCGGATCTCGACGCGGCGGAGGAAGTGGATTGTTAGGAGGTGCGGTTGTTGGCCGTCGGATCTGGGTGGAGTGTCAGTAAGAGGGACCGTGGGAGGAGGGGTGGATAAATTACTGCCAGTATTTGTCGAGGTCCTCTGTGAGGAGCTCCTCGACGCCGTTGCCGGGCTTGTGGCTGGAGACGCCAAAATGTGCGAGATTGTTGATCTCACGAAGGCCAATGGCGGAGGGGTCGAACATTGAGTGCTGGAGTTGTTCGGTCTCTTCGAGATCCTCGTCCGGGTCAATTCTTTCTCCGTGCTCGTCGAACCCAAACTCATCTCCGTGGTCATCGTTGCCGTGGTGGTCATCAGCCCCCTGCATGCCCTCGTCCAAGCCCTCGTGAAAGCCCTCTCCCTCAAGATCATTGTGATTGGTATGGTTCTGATCATCGTCTTGGAGCTCGATGTCACTAGCTGGGCCGTCGCCCACGGGACTCGGGAAGTCCTCGTCGTCTGACTGCTCTTCTTGTGTGCGCTGAGCTCGCGCTGATTGTGCTGGAGAGGCAAGCCAAGTTCCGTTAGTAACTGCAAAAATTTCGGCGATGTCGTAGATTCCGTTATATAGGCCCTCATTCACTTCGTCGACGTTCTCTTGATCGAGGGTTATGGGAGCGCGGAGGCCGAGAGGTCGAGGAGAGTTCAAATCCCTCTCAGCTAGCTCACCCAGTACTCGCCGTCGCTTGAGCGCGGGTTGGTATGGCGAAGATCGAAGCATGGTGGGAAAGTGTAGCGATGTTTATGCGAAGATGTAAGGAAGGGCAAGGTGGTAGTTGGTCGAGTAATAGAAATAGTTGATGAGGAGGTGTTGGCCAGATTGATGAGAGAAAGAAAGGAGAAAGGAAGATATCTAGGAAGAAAAGAGTGCAAGTTGACTGAAGGTTGACGAAGGAGAACGCCAACTTGACGGGAGAATGGAAGAGTCAAGGAGAGAAAGGAAGGGTTGGCGGGGAGGAAGTGGGAATTCGTGAATGGAAAAACATTGGCGGGGTAGTATACCTGAGCTGGCTGCTCAGGAACAGAAAAGAAGAGGGCAAAGTGAAATCATGGTCGTGGCCTGGTTGAGAGGTGAACCCAATCTGGGTGAAGGTTGATGGAACGGTGGCTGAAGCTATCGCAGCTTCGTCCCAAAGTGTACCGATTCTGCAAGCCATAGCAGCGGTAACAGACGGGACCAATTGCACAGCAAGTAGCTTCTGAGATGGGATGACAGGATGGGAGAAGTGGACAGGTGAAGGTAGTGACACATAAAGACAGATATCCAGGCATCAGGAAGTGGTCTTGTGGAAAATAAAAGACCAAGTTGAACCACGGTGAAGGTCGTGTAAGTGATAGCGCAAGCCGCAAGGACTGGGCAGCGTGTAAGTGAAGCGAGGTGGGGCTCCAAAAGGGGGAATGGGCACAAGGCCCTCGGAAGTAAACAAAGGCCAAGACCCCTCCCACTTGGTGAAATGTTATGGGATTAGACAATATTGAACGGATATATAAAACTTACGAGGCATTGCAGAAGTTAGATTGACAGGTGGAGACGTTGAAGAAGGTCGCGGTTCGGGTGTGAAGCCAGAACCAACTGATCGCAGGGCAGCTCGACGGGCTTCTTCGAGAACGGCGGCCTGTGATGATCGTGTGGTTCGTTGGGGGGTCTGCTGGGGCTCGAATCGCAGTCGTTGCCGGGCACGACGAGGACCTCTTGTGACGTTGGCCAGGTCCGCCAGGTTGGTTGGTGGTGTTTCGTCCATTTGAAGTTTTCCGCCTCAAGCTTCTTTCTCCCTTTGCAGTTGCCTGGCGCAATGTCTTGAAGTTGAGGAAAGTTCCGTTTGCTGTTTGCGCTGGAAATTGTTAGGCGGGGAAGCACTGGAAGTTGCCAGTGAAGTGTCCCTGGCATAACTTTATAGGACAGCCATATGAAGATAGCGCTGGACGCACAGACCTTCTACCGAGATCGCCAGGAACGAGAGGCAGGCCTGTCTCCACCTCACTCCATTTCCTAACAAATGCTCCCTGTTTCCATGTGACCTCGTGAAGTCAACGCGTCAACCAACGCGACCCGCTCGTCTTCCATCCGCGCTTCCTGACTTCAAACTCGTCGATTAGCCAGCCGATCTGGTGTGAAATGCTACAGTATTGACAGAGAAGAGGATTTGCAACATGCCGAGATCAGGTAAGGGTTATTTATGCCCATGAAACCTCTCTTGCCACCTAGAACTAGTGAAGTGGCTAACAGATCCAAGAGGGGGACACGATCCGCATCCTCGTCTCAACCGATAACCATGTCGGCTTTGGGGAGCGCGACCCCGTCCGTAAGGATGACAGTTGGCGCACATTTGACGAGATCATGCAAATAGCCAAGAAGCAGGATGTCGACATGGTCCTACTGGGTGGTGATCTCTTCCATGAGAACAGACCCTCGCGCAAATCCATGTACCAGGTCATGCGCTCTCTTCGCAAACACTGTCTTGGCATGAAGCCATGCGAACTCGAGTTTCTCAGTGATGCTGCCGAAGTTTTTGAAGGAGCATTTCCCTACGTCAACTACGAGGATCCCGACATCAATATCGCTATTCCCGTCTTCTCCATCCACGGCAACCACGACGACCCAAGCGGCGATGGCCACTACTGCTCCCTTGACCTCCTCCAAGCCGCCGGTCTCGTCAATTATTTTGGTCGTGTACCCGAGGCAGACAACATCCATGCCAAGCCCATCTTGTTGCAGAAGGGGAGGACCAAGATGGCTTTGTACGGATTGAGCAACGTTCGTGATGAGCGTATGTACAGGACTTTCAGAGACAACAAAGTTAGGTTCTACCGGCCGAACCAGCAGAAGAACGACTGGTTCAATCTTTTGGCTCTTCACCAGAACCACTACCCACATACCCCTACCAGCTATGTTGCAGAGAATATGCTTCCTGATTTCATGGACTTGGTAATCTGGGGCCATGAACACGAGTGTCTTATTGATCCCGTTCGAAACCCAGAAACAGGATTCCATGTCATGCAACCGGGCTCATCAGTCGCCACTTCACTAGTTCCTGGCGAGGCAGTGACAAAACATGTCGCCATTCTCAATATTACCGGCAAGAAGTTCGAGGTCGAAAAGATCCCACTCAAGACAGTACGGCCCTTCGTCACAAAAGAGGTTGTACTAGCCTCAGACAAGCGCTTCAAGGGCCTGGGAGAGAAGAAGTCGGATAACCGCCATGAAGTTACCAAGCGACTGATGGTGGTTGTCGAAGAAATGATTGAAGAAGCCAATGCGGAGTGGCGCGCTATTCACGCAGAGGACGACGACATGGACGAGGATATGGAGCCACCATTGCCGCTTATCCGCCTAAAGGTCGAGTACTCAGCACCGGAAGGGGCCAAGTACGAAATCGAGAACCCGCAGCGATTCTCCAACAGATTTACGGGAAAGGTCGCCAACCAGAATGATGTTGTGCACTTTTACCGTAAAACCAAAGGAACAACAAGTAAGTTAAGAGTATTCTGTGAGAAGCAACAGTGCATGACACTGACCATACACAGAGAAAATTGTAACAGCGCCAGGCGTCCCCGAGGGCGTCGCGGAGGCTCTTGAGTCAGTCGAGACCATCAAGGTCGACAACTTGGTCCGAGAGTTCTTTACCCAACAGTCCCTCAAGATCTTACCACAAGCACCATTCGGCGATGCGGTTAACCAGTTCGTCGACAAGGACGATAAGCATGCGGTGGAAATGTTTGTCATGGAGTCACTATCCACCCAAGTGAAGGGTCTCCTTCAACTCGATGATGAGAAGATGGCCGACCTCGACGAGCATATCGAGGATTTCAGAAAGGTTATGGAGAAAAGTTTCGATTCTGGTCAGCACAAGCAAGCCCAGCGCAAAAGACGGTTCAAGGAGAAGCCTGATGGCTGGGATTCGGATTTGGACGGCCACTGGATCAACCAACCACAAGCACTCGAAGAAGTTCCAGCTGAGCCCGAATCGCAAGGACCCGGTAGACCAGCCAAGAAAGTACCTACGTCCGGCGTCACATTCAGCGACGAGGATGAGGACATGGACATGGACATTGACAACCAACCCCTTCCGACTAGAGCGGCGCCAAAACGGGGAGCAGCGGTCAAAAAAACCACAGCAGCAACCAAGAAAGCGGCACCTGTCAAGAAGGCCGCACCAGCAAAGAAGGCACCTGCAAAGGGTCGCAACAAGAAGAAGACTCCATTCGTAGATAGCGACGAAGAAGAGGAAGAGGACTACCGAGAGGATGAAGACGAAGAGGAGGAGGAGGAGGAAGATATGATCATGGAGGATGACGAAGAGGACCCACCAGCGCCACCACCAAAGTCCAAGGCCACATCAAGGGCCGCATCTACTCGTGCCTCTGCTCGTGCTACTCCTGCTCGAGCCACACCAGCCCGGGCTGCACCTGCTAGGGCTGCACCTGCTAGGGCTGCACCTGCTAGGGCTGCACCTGCTAGGGCTGCTGTGGCTCGAGCAGGAGTAGCACGAGCAGAGGCACGAGTAGATGCGGCCCTTGATGTGGCCTTGGACTTTG